>JAODAL010048510.1:0-28955 GCA_025379985.1 Phyllomedusa bahiana | reverse complement strand
CCGCCCCGGCGGGATTCTACATGGGCCCTTATATAAAGCCCATTCAACAAAAAGGGTGGTTCAAGACCCCAAATTCCCCGGCATTTTTAAAAATTTGGGGCTATGCGGGTTTGGGGGGCTCATGTGGGGCCCCGGGACGGGTAGTTATGTCCAGTTCAACAAAATGGTGGTTCAAAGATCCTTTTTTCTTGCATTTTTTAAATTTTTGTGGGTCAGACGGTTTAATGGTATTCTGCGGAAAGGGAAAGATATAGTCAATGTCCATTAAACTAAAATGGTGGTTCGAAACCCCTTTTCCCGGCATTTTTTTAATTGTGGGTAGACGGTTTAATGGTCATTCTGCGGTACAGACAGTTTTTTGTCAATGTCCAGTTAAACTAAAATGGGGTTGAAAGACTCCATTTCTGGCACTTTTTAAATCGGGGGGTCTGCAGGTTTGGCTCTCATGTGTGGCCCAGGACAGGGATGTCTATGTCCGTTCAATAAAATGGGTTCAAAACCCCTTTTTCCGCTTTTTTTAATCTGTGGGTCAACAGGTTTAATGGTCATTGTGGTACAGAACAGGTATGTCAATGTCCGTTCAACAAAAAAGGTGTTGAAAGATCCTTTTTCCGGCACTTTTTTAAATCTGTGGGTCAGAAGGTTTATGGTCATACTGCGGTCCAGGACGGATATAAAAGTCCAATTCAACTAAAATGGGGGTTTTTTTAAAGACCCCTTTTTCAGCACTTTTTAATCGGGGGCAGATAGGTTAAAAGGGTCAAGCTGCGTTGCAAACGGGGTAGTCAATGTCCGTTCAAGTAAAATAGGGTTTCAAATCAATCCCTTATGGCATTTTTTTAATTTGTGGGTCATGGGTTTAAGGATCGGGCGTGGGAAGACGGGTATGAATGGGTGTGACTTTTTTTCTGTGGCTTTTAAAACCTAAGTGTGTTCCCTAAGATGAAAACGTATCCATTTGAGTTGGGAGGTTAATTCCAGTTTTTCTCCCCCTGTTTGGGTGTAATAATAAGGTTTTTTCCTCCCCCATAGATTAAATGGTCATCGCGATAATCGTTTCGACTATCGGATATCGTCTTGATAATTCCCAAATTTCGACTTCACCCATGCGATAGTCATTTTTGCTCATCACTAAACCTACCAATATTTTTGGCCATCAGTGACCAAAAGAGGTAAATATCGTTTCCTGCATTAAATAACTTACAAAGGGGCCTTTTCTATGACTGCGGTAATTTACTTTCCTTTTTTTCCCATCCCTAAAAAACTTCCCCTGATGGCTTCTCCCCGCCACAAATCGTCTCTGTAGAAATTTACGAGAAAATTAAACCTTACTTTTTTCAAACACCTCCTTACCATTCAGACCTCTATATAAACTTTGCATGAGGTGATAGGTGGGGATGAGGAGGATATGGGGTGAAGGTGGGGATGAGGGGGCAATGGGGTGATAGGTGGAGATGAGGGGGTTATGGGGTGATAGGTGGGGATGAGAGGGCTATGGGAACTATGGGATGATAGGTGAAGATGAGGGAGCTATGGGGTTAAGGGGTGACAGATGGAGGTAAGGGGCTATGGGATGGTAGGTGGAGGGCTTTAGAGTGATAGGTGGAGATGGGGGGCTATAGAGTGATAGGTGGAGGTTGTGGTTAGTTTAAGGTGTGATAGGGGCAGGGATGGGAGAGGGGTATAGGTCACAGCTTATAGGCACAATCTTCTGGGGGTAAACCCCCCGGAGATTGTGCTGAGTTCTGTATCCCCCAGGATCATATTGTGTGGCCTGCACCCCAAGATTAGGGGCAGCCATGACCTTCAGGGAATTGAATTTAGTACTGATATGTTTTTTGTAGTGTTTATATTTTTCTACAGGATTCCTCCTTTTGACTATGCTGGATTTGGTTGGGCTATGTCAGACCGGATTGGATCCATTTCTTTAATAAAATGGTCAACGAGGGGTAATGTTGGAGAGAGTTTATTTAAATAAAGTGTTTTCTGCTGTATCTGTGTTTTTTAAAATTATTTTATTCCAATGTTAGTAATAAAGGTGTCTGATAGACTTCTCTTGATTACTATCACTGGGGCTTGGTGTCAGTCAGCAGTGTTTTTATCAACCAAGGCAAACACTAACCACATGTTACGGGGTTAGTGTTTGCCTTGGTTGACAAAAAACACAGCTGGCTGAGACCAAGTCCCAGTGATCGTAATCGATAGAAGTCTTTTACGCCCCAGTCCCCAACACCCCTGGGGGTATGGAAGAGCTGGGTTACTATCAGAAACAGACTCTCTAATGTGATGGTTTTAACTTGGCTGGCTATAGAAAATCAAGTCGTCTTTTTACCAATTGTTTACTGAAAAATCTAGAAATAAGCTTAAAAAAGGTCATTAAAAAACAACATGAGGTCCCCCTTTTTCATAACCAACCAAAGCTAAACCGACAGCTGCAGCCTGATATTTTCAGAATGGGGAGGTCCTTGGATATCGGAGCCTTCCCATCCTAAAAATACCAGCCCACAGCAACCACAGAAGCTAACCATCACATGTAAGGGTCCACTTCTGATGGTAACCCGGCTCTTCCAAGTACCCCTGGTGCATTGGCTACTGGGGTAATAGTGAGAAGGGGGTTAGTGTCAGCCTTTGATAACAAAAACCACCGCTGGCTGACACCAAGCCTGAGCGATAGTAAGGGAGAGGCGTCTATCAGACACCTCCATCACTAACATTAGAATAAAATAAACACAGAAACAACAGAAAAAAAACTTTATTTAAATAAACATTCCCCACACCAGCCCTCATTAACCATTTTATTAAAGAAATAGTTCCAATGCTGCTCCAACGTAGTCCACCAAATCCGTGCTAATCCAAAATGGAAGCCTAAGAAAAAGGAAACAGAAATCCTACAGAAACCCTGGAGGATGGGACATCACCCAGCTTTCCCGGATGCTTGGTGACATCCCCCACAGTAGGCAATACTGGGTGTCTACTGTGGAGGATGAGGTGCTGCTCAGGTTTCCTGGAAACTGGACAGTGCCCCCCCATACTCTAAATCTCCTCTCCTCCAACTCTTCCGTTTACCCCCCCACCCTTGCTCAAAGAAACCATCTCCTCCACCCCCACTCTAACCCAGCTCCCCCTCTCTGAACACACCCCATCCTCACTTTCACCCATTATAATCGCCCTCTCCCATTATAACCCCCCTCTTTCATCCATTATAACTGCCCTCTTCCACTATAATCCCCCACCCTATCTAACCCCCTTCTCCCTGTTTAACTTCCCTTCTCCCTGTATAACCCCCCATCATCCACTATAGCCCCCATCTCCCACTATAGCTCCCTCTCCCACTATAGCCCCCTCCCACTATACCCCCCTCTCACAATAGCCCCACCCTCACTATAGCCCCCTCTCTCACTATAGCCCCCTCTATCACTATATCCCCCTCTCCCACTACACCCCCTCTCCCACTATACCCCATGTCCTACTATTGTCCCGTCCCACTATAGCCCCCCTCCCACTATACCCCCTCTCCCACTATACCCCACCTCCCACTATAGCCCCCCCTCCCACTATACCCTCTTCTCCCACAATACCCCCTACCACTTTAGCCCCCCTCTCCCACTAAACCACACCTCCCACTATACCCCCCTCTCCCATTATAGTCCCCTCCCACTATACCCCCCTCTCCAACTATATCCCCCCTCCCGCTATAGTCCCCTCTATCACTATAGCCCCCTCTATCACTATATCCCCACTCCCACTATACCCCATGTCCTACTATTGTCCCATCCCACTATAGCCCCCCTCCCACTATACCCCCTCTCCCACTATACCCTCTTCTCCCACAATACCCCCTACCACTTTAGCCCCCCTCTCCCATTAAACCACACCTCCCACTATACCCCCCTCTCCCATTATAGTCCCCTCCCTCTCTACCCCGACTCCCACTATATCCCCCCTCCCGTTATAGTCCCCTCTATCACTATAGCCCCCTCTATCACTATATCCCCCTCTCCCACTATATCCCATGTCCTACTATTGCCCCGTCCCACTATAGCCCCCTCCCGCTATAGTCGCCTCTCTCACTATAGCCCCCTCTATCACTATATCCGCCTCTCCCACTATACCCCATGTCCTACTATTGCCCCATCCCACTATAGCCCCCTCCCACTATACCCCCTCTCCCACTATACCCCACTGCCCACTGTAGCCCCCCTCTGCCACTATAGCTCCCCTCTCCCACTATACCCCATCTCGCACTATAGTTCCCCTCTCCCACTATACCCCATCTCTCACTATAGCCCCCGTCTCCCACTATACCTCCCTCTCCAACTATACCTCCCTCTCCCACTATATCCCCCCTCCCACTATAGTCCTCCCTCACACTATAGCCCCAATCTCCCACTGTACCTCCTTCCCACTATAGACCCCCTCTGCCACTATAGCTCCCTCCCACTATAGCCCCCCTCTAGGGGCGTTGCTAGGGTCCCAAAACATCCGGGGCTCGGGCCCTTAAGTTTTTCTGAGTAGGGCTGGGTTCACACAGAATTTTTTGCGTCTCATTGTGAACTGCGGATGTATTTTTACAGAGAAAACCTTTGTATGTAGGCTCAGGAGAATATAAGTGATTACATGCAGTTTCATTTAGTGACTTACAGGAGACGTCATGAAGAGTTGTTTTATTTCCCTTCTTCTTCTCCATTTGTCCAGAGCCATGAATGACTTCTACCGTCCACAACTCTTTCACTGAAAAAATTTTCAAAGCAAACATCTTAGACTCCTCATTTTATTAGCATTTCTCTACAATTTCCTATCTCTATACAAAATCCCCATCTATAGTGCCCCAAATGGTAATAATTACCCCCTTGTAGGTAAATATTTGCCCCTATAGCCAGGTAGTAGCCCACCGTAGCCAGGTTGTAGCACCTTTTAGCCAGGTTGTAGCCCCCTCTAGCCAGGTTGCTGCCCCATCTAGCCAGGTTATTAGCCCTTCTAACCAGGTTACTGCCCTCTGTAGCTAGGTTACTGCCTCCTTTAGGCAGTAATATGCCCCCTGTAGCCAGTAATAGCTCCTTGTAGTCAGGTTATTAGCCACTGTAGCCAGCTTACTGCCCCCCCCTTTAGCCAGTAATATTCCCCCTTAGCCAGGTAATATGCCCCCCCTAGAAGGTAATATGCCCCCTTAGCAGGTTATATCCCCCCCCCTTAGCAGGTAATATGCCCCCTTTAGCAGGTAATATGCCCCCTTAGCCAGTAATATGCCCCCATAGCCACATAATATGCCCCCTGTAGCCAGTGATATGCCCCTTGTAGCCAGTGATATGCCCCCCTGTAGCCAGTAATATGCCCCAGTAGCCACATAATATGCCCTCTGTAGCCAGTAATATGACCCTATGTAGCCAGTGATATGCCCTCTGTAGCCAGTAATATGCTCCTTGTAGTAAGGTTATTAGCCCCCTGTAGCCAGCTTACTGCCCCCCCTTTTGCCAGTAATATGCCCCCTTAGCCAGGTAATTTTGTCCCCCCTAGAAAGGGAAAAGATGCCCCCTTAGCGGTTTTTTCCCCCCCGCCTTAGCAGGTAAAAATGCCCCCTTTTGAGTTTAAAATGCCCCATTAGCCAGTAATATGCCCCCATTTCCACATAATATGCCCCTGTAGCCAGTGATATGCCCCCCTGTAGCCAGTGATATGACCTCTGTAGCCCGTATATGCCCCCATTGCCACATAATATGCCCCCTGTAGCCCGTAATATGACCCTCTGTAGCCATGTTTTGCCCTCTGTAGCCAGTGATATGCCCCCCCATGTAGCAGTGATATTGGCCCCCTGTAGCCAGTGATTTGCCATCCTGTAGCCAGTAATATACCCTCTGTAGCCAGTGATATGCCCCCTGTAGCCAATTTATATGCCCCTCTATAGCCAGTGATTGCCCCCTGTAGCCCGTGATATGCCCCTCTGTGCCAGTGATATGCCCCCTGTAGCCAGTTATATGCCCCTCTGTAGCCAGTTATATTTCCCCCTGTAGCCAGTGATATGCCCCCCTGTAGCCAGATATATGCCCCTCTGTAGCCAGTGATATGCCCCTTGTAGCCCTTAATATGCCCCCCTTTGCCAAAATATGCCCCTGTAGCAGTGATATGCCCCCTGTAGCCCGTGATTTTGCCCCTGTGCCAGTGATTTTGCCCCCTGTAGCCAGTGATATACCCCCTTACCTAATAAATATAAAATAAAAAAAACGTACTTACCTCAGCACGGTCCAGTGTACAGGTCCTGCCCGCTTGGGAAAACGGTTTTAAGCAGCGTGATGTCATCACGCTACTTAAGCCGTATCGCGGGGCCCTGGTCCTCCTTGGCCGTGCAGAGACTGCCGGCTTACGAGACCCAGCGCCGCAGTGGGGTGATGAAAGCGATGCGTCACGCCACCTGCGACGCTCAGGTGTATGTAAAGTGCTTACCAAGCGCTGTACATACATGGGAGAAGACAGGATGTGAACGATCCGTACTGCTCCCCCCCAACTTTGACTGCGCCCCGGGCCGCTGTAAAGATAACGGTGCCGTGCTTGTTTTCTTCAGAAATCGCGGGTTGCCGCCCACAATAAGGAGCACTCCAGGCCCACGGGAGCAGCCTGGAGCCGCCGAGATTTCTGGCACAGGCAGATTCATTCGGGGCTCGTGCCCCAAATGAATCTGCATACCGACGCCCCTGCCGCCGCCCACTATACCCTACCTTCCACTATAGCCCCCTTCCCCCCACTATTACCCCCTTCCCCCCACAATACCCCTACCACTTTTGCCCCCCCCCCCCCTCCCACTTTTCACACTCCCACTATACCCCCCCTCCCACTATAGTCCCCGCCCACTATCCCCACCTCGCTCACTATACCCCTTCTCCCACTATAACCCCTTGCCACTATAGCCCCCCTCTCCCACTATATCCCCCCTCCCACTATTGTTCCCTCTACCACTATAGCCCCGATCTCCCACTATACCCCCTTCCCACTATAGATCCCCTCTCCCACTGTAGCCTCCCTCTCACTATACCCACCTTTTCCACTATACCCCACCTACCACTATAGCCCCGCTCTCCCTCTGTAAACCTCCTCCTACTATATCCCCCTGCCCACTATAGTCCCCTCTCCCACTATAGCCTTAATTCCCCCCCCACCTCTCCTGTGAGCACTTGCAATCTCAGTGCTCCGCTGGAGAGAGGGAGGCGAAGCTCCACCCATTCTTCCCAGCATACACTTTGCGCTCATGTGACAGGAAGATGTCACGAAGCAGACTTGTTCGGAGAGATGTATTGTAATCTCTCCTAACATCTCTCTCCATAGTCACTCAGTGCCACCAACGTATGGCCACCCCAACCTCCTGTGCCGGGAGGAAGAAGGGGGGCAGAGAGAATCCACTTAGCTGCCAGCTGTATAGAGATACAGCAGGGACCAACCACGTATAGAGCTGGCTCAGCTACTGAGTCGGCTCCATGCCTGCGCCCCCTAGTGACAGACAGAGGTAGGCACCCTATACAATCGCCTACCTCTGCCTACCCATCGTCCAGGCCCTGAATGGGGCTCTTGCAGGGTGGAGTCCCTGTGAGCCGGTACAAACATTTTAGCCATATGGTGCCCCTTAGTCGGTGATGACAGCTGGGGGTAATGGTTATGTTTAGTGGTTGCCAGATTTTTGTAGCTCCAAGGACTTCAGCCCCATTTGAGTTCGGATGCTGTTTGGATGACTGTTGGGTTAGTTTTGGGTTTGTTTTGTATTTTTGTTTAATAAAATGGCTGCTGAAGCCAAATGTATCCAAACAGTGAGTTGTGTTTTTCTTATGGAGAGAATAAAAGTGATCTAGCATAAGTGGAGTGTTGGGAAGTAATGCAGTTGAGTTAAAGGGTTGGAGTTGTGATAGTTATGGGAACGGACTGCGGTGTAAGGAGTCAAGTTTAACTTTTTGTAGTGCAGATTAGAAAATTAGACAAGCAATAACTCCTCTTGTCTGCATTAGGTTAGCTGGATGAAGGCCACTAAATTTATAGCTTATACATAATAATAATAATATAATAATAAATAATAATAATAATAATAATAATATACAGATTCCAGAGCAATATATTCACTTCATGTTAGTTGTCTTATTTTAGAAAAAAAAAAACCTGCTTTAAGTTATGGTGGATGAGCACATCTGATTAATTAAGAAAGAAGTATCGCAGCATTATGAGTTTGTTCATAAATCTTTTATTCCACAGATCCGGTCTTGAAGAATCATATTGGATTTTGCTTTGTTCAGCTTTTCCAAAACTGCTGAACGGTGTAGGATTATTTATGACACAGTGATAATCAGGTCACTGCTACTGTACCTCTAGAACTTACACCAGCTTCTCAGACAATGGTATTCCCCTATGGCAGGTGAAGGAATGCACTGCATAATGTTAGACACTAAGCTCATGGAGTTATTGAATTCATTGCCAGCTACTTTAAAGCATGGTATAGTACATCTTAGGTTATTGCTACAGTTTTGTAGTGAAAGCATAGGTTTAAAAATAACCATAAAGCGAATCATACTGTACAGATGTAGCAGAGCTTAGATTGTGATTTAATACTTGTGCTTCCTATCTTAAATGTGATCAGAGTCGTATTTAACATTAGACTCTGACAAAGTATAATTAACTTACTTACATTTTTATACCTTCCCCCGACCTCCTACTAAACCTCCAGTGTTCTACATTTCTTGGGAAGGTGGAGGTAGGATGGAGATCACTGTATCACTTCAGGCTGATGTTAAAATGGACTAATGATTGTGTTTTGTTGCTGCTCCTCTTAATTGTGGCTTCAGTCACTGCTCACTGATCTCCACAGCTTATGGAGAGATCTTCCCTTCCTGAGCCACTCGATGCCTCCCACACAGCCAGCCAGTATCGCTCTGCTCTGCACTGAAGAGGGACAAAAATCCCAAAACAGCATTGTCTGCAGATGAGAGATACTGGCTTGGCTAAAATCCTTTTTGCTTTCTCAAGACTCGGTGGGTCAAAAGCAAATTGAGGATTTGTTACATCCAACAGAGTGCCCTGTGGGCTTCTCAGCCCCTTTCCCATAATGCCTTGTGATATGCAGATGCTAAGTAGAGGGTGAAAAGGCAAAACAAACTCTACAAGCCGTTCGTTCGGTGCTCTCCTTAACCCCTTACCGCCGGAGCCAGTTTTGGCCTCTCTGACAGAGCCCCATTTTTTAAATCTGTCATGTGTCACTTTATGTGAGAATAACTTTTTGACACTTTAACCTATCCATGTGATTCAGAGATTGTTTTCTCGTGACACATTGTGCTTTAAGATGGTAAGAAATTTTGGTCCAAAAAATGCTTGTTTATTTGTGAAAAATATCAAATTATCGTGAAAAATGTGAAAAATTTACCAATTTCAAACTTCAAAAATGTCTGCATGTAAGACAGTTATTCCACTCAAAATAGTTTTTTAACTAGCATCTACCATATGTCTGCTGTAGTTTGGCATCATTTTTTTTAAATGTCTTTTTTTTTTACGACATTAGGGGGCTTATAAATTTAGTAGTAATTTTAAAATTTTCAAGAAAATTTGCAATATACATTTTTTAGGGACCAGTCCAGTTCTAACGTGATTTTGATTGACCTGTATGTTAGATACCCCATAAATGACCTCATCTAAGAAACTACACCCCTTAAAGTATTCAAAACCGCATTTAGGAAGTTTATTAACCCATTAGGTGTTGCATAGGAATTAAAGCAAAGTGGAAGTGAAATTTCAAAATTTCACTTTTTTTGCAGATTTTCAATTTTTATACATTATTGACAAGAATACGGTAAATGTGATCAGGGAAATGCAAATTAATATTGATTCCTCAGATTCTGCCGTTTTCAGAAATATCCCATATGTGGCCCTAGTGCATTATTTGGCTCAATCACAAGCCCCAGAATAGGAGGAGCACCTACTGGACTCTGGGGCCTCATTTTCATTACAATTTCATTTAGGGGCCATTTCAGGTTTGCGGACACCCTAAGGTTCCAAAACCTAATAAATACCCCTAAAAAGACCCCATATTGGAAACTACACCCCTTACGGAATATATCCAGAGGTGTAGTGAGTATATCGACTGCACAGGCGTTTCACAATTTTTTTTAGCGTTCGGCTCTGAAAATAAAAAAACTATATATTTTTTCCAATAACCTCCAATTTTAGCTGAAAATGTTTAATATTTACAAGGAATCTTGGAAAAAAAGCCCCAAAATTGTGTTACGCAATTTCTTCCAAGTTCGGCAATACCCTACATGTGGGTGTAAACTGCTGTTTGGGCGCATGGCAGGGGGTACAAGGGAGGGAGTGTTATTTGGCTTTTGGTGCACAGATATTGGAGGGGCCATGTCGCATTTGCAAGCCCCCAAAGTACTAGAACAGGTGAAACCTTCCAGAAGTTTCCCCATTTTGGATTCAACACCCCTCAGGGATCTCATCTAAGGGTGTATTTTGCATTTTGGGCGCACAGGTGTTCTGTAGTTTTTTTTTTAGCATTTGGCCATGAAAATAGGGGGGGGAAAGGCAGTTCCGCCATTGTTTTTGGGCTTCATTTTTACAGTATTCGCCATACGGGATAAATGACGGGATAACTTTACTATGGGGGTCGGTACAATTACAATGATATAAATTTTATATAGTTTTTTATGTTTTATTACTTTTACACAATAGAAGCGAGTTTTATAAAAAGTTGCCTTTTTATGTTGTCCTATTCTGACAGCCATAGCTTTCTTAATTTTTTGCATATGGAGCAGGTTGTGGGCTTGTTTTTATGAGATGAGTTGATGTTTTTATTAGTACCATTAAGGCCTCGTTCACACAGCTTATTTTGCCACGGATTGGCGCCGTACTGCGCGCCGGATTTGCGCTGCAGTACGGCGCCAATCCGTCGGAGTCATTACGGTAATCCACTGCTCTCATAGAGAACAGTGGATTCCGTCGCTCCTCCCCGCTCGGCGAATCCGCCGTGGGGGGAGAAAGTGACATACACATTATTTATGCCGCGTACGCGCCGTAGATAAAGCATTGTTTATGGGCCGGGGAGCGGCGCCCCCGCCGCGCTCCGGCCCCACCCCCGTCCCGACCCTTATTCACGCCGGATTTGTGAGTGCAATATGGCTCACAAATCCGTCGGGAATAAGCCGTGTGAACACGGCCTTACAGTCTGAAAAATACGGTTTATGAGGCCTTGATTTAAGCAGAAGAAGTTTTAGGGTTTTATGACATCATTAGCTGATACATTTTAATTACTGTGAAATTATTTAAATTTTTTGTGTTTTGAATATAAAATTTGTCTGCATTGTTTTATTTTTACACCATTCATGTTTTACACTGCATAACATGCTAAGATAATTCTACAGGTTATTAAGGTCGTGTGGATGCCTAATATGTGTAGGGTTTCTTAAATGTAATGTATTCACAATGAATTTTGTTATATTATAAAAAAAAATTGCAATCAGGCTCACAAATCCGTCGGGAATAAGCCGTGTGAACATGGCCTAAGGGGGGCATGTGATGCTTTGATCACTTTTTATTAAGGTTTTTGTGAGGCATTTTGTACAAAATACAGCAATCCTGGTAGTGTTTTTTATTTTTATTTTTTACAGCGGTCACTGTGCGGTATAAATGACATGCTAGTTTTCCTCAGCAGGTTGATACGATTACAGCAATACCACATTTGTATATTTTTTTAATGTTTTACTGCTTTTACACAATAAAAACACTTTTATTTGAAAAGGAAAACACGTTTTTGCATCGCCGCAATCTGAGAGCCATAACTTATTTTATTTTTCTGTTTATGGAGCTGTATAGGGACTTTTTTTTTGCGGGATGAGTTGACGTTTTTATTGGTAACAATTTTGGGGGGACAAGACTTTATGATCGCTTTTAAATCCGTTTTTTGGAAGGCAGGGTGAAGAAAATACTGCAATCCTAGCAGTGTTTTTTATTTTTATTTTTAGTAGCGTTCACCGTGCAGTATCTGTGACAAGTTAGTTTTACTCTGTGTGTTGAGACGATTACGGTGATACCCAATTTATGTAGTTTTTGTATTTGAAAGCACAATTTTTTTGAAAAAAAAGTGTTTTTATTGTGTAAAACAATGTTTATGCATCGCTATCTTCTAATAGCCAGAACTTTTTAATTTTTCCGTATACAGAGCTGTGTAAGGACTTTTTTTTTGTGGGATGAACTGACATTTTATTTGGCATCACTTTGATGTTGATATCAGTTTTTGATGACTTTTTACTCCATTTTATGTGCTGCAGGATGAACAAAAATCGCAATTCTGTGACTGTTTTTTGGGTTTTTTTTTTACGGCGTTCACCATACAGGTTAATTAACATGACAGATTTATAGGGTGGGTCGCTATGCATGCGGCGATACCAAATATGGGTACTTTATTTATTTTTGATCTTTTCTGGGGCGATTGGCGTTTGTAAAGGGGAAAAGGGCGGTGTACGTGTTTTTATTTTATTTTTTGTGTTTTACTTTTTTTTTACTTTTTCACACTTTTTACACTTTTCCCCAGGGGGGAATTGCATGAACAATCGTCAGATCGTTCATGCAATAGGAGATCAGCACACTGCTTATAGCTGTATTCTGGTCTCCATGGCAACTGTCAGTCACGCTGCCCACAATGCATTGTTGGCATCGTGTTGTCACCAGACAATCCGGATGCTGTCATTCAGCATCTGGGCTGTCTGGTAGGAGAACAGTACCGGCGCTGAAGCGCCGTTACTGCACCGGGATCGCGGGCAGCAGGAGCTCACTCCTGCCGCCCGCAGCTGCGATGTCGCATCCACGATGTCGCGACATCGGGGGGTTAATCCCCCGCGGCCGGAGCTCACTCCGGCTGTGGGGGATGCGGCATATTGCCAACAGTAATATACCGCTGGTTCCATGCCGCGATCTTGCGCGCTCCGCCTGTGAGCGCGCAAGATTGCCTTGACGTACTCATACGGCAATTTGCGGGAACCCCTACCCGACATTGCCGTATGAGTACGACAAATTTCGGTAAGGGGTTAAGGAGAGATCTTCCCTTCCTGAGCCACTCGATACCTCCCACACAGCCAGCCAGTATCGCTCTGCTCTGCACTGAAGAGGGACAAAAATCCCGAAACAGCATTGTCTGCAGATGAGAGATACTGGCTTTTTCTAAAAAATCCTTTTTGCTTTCTCAAGACTCGGTGGGTCAAAAGCAAATTGAGGATTTGTTACATCCAACAGAGGGTGCTGTGGGCTTCTCAGCCCCTTTCCCATAATGCCTTGTGATAATTACATAGTTACATAGTTAGTACGGTTGAAAGAAGACACGTGTCCATCAAGTTCATATAAGGGTGGGGAAAAGATGGGTGAAGGGAGAGAGACAAGGACATTAAGCCCAGCCTCACCATTGGTTAATGCCCTGGACCCACAAGGCAAGAACCAATCTGCTCCAGGGAAGACACCATCTCTGACCCCAGAGCCTCCAACAGCCAGGATCCAGAATTTTACATAGCTACATACGCATTAATATTCTTTAGTTCCAGCTTCACTCATGACACTCAAATTTACCCTTAAATTAACATCTCAGGGCCCGAATATTAAAGGGGTTGTGTCACCATGCTGTTTCAAGTCAAGAGCAAATTAATGCATCCTATCTCTTCCTGATTAGGCTGTGGGTGTTTCTGTAGCAGTGAAGAGCCTATCATTTCTGTATTCCCAGCTCTTTTAATTGCACTGACATGACAGCAGGATATTTAATCTATAGAGCAGAGAGTTTTAGAGCTCTGAGTAAGCAAGTAATTAATCTCTTTTGTTTGCTAGAGATGATACACTCCATTCTCAAACTGCCGGCAGCCCTGTGTGCCGACCTCTGGTGATGTCACTCCCTGCTATCAGATAAGAAGAAGAGCAGAGAAAGAACGGGAGAGCAAGACGGTAACCTGAGAAACCTGTGTGCACACAGAGCAGATAAAATCTCTCATCTCCTAAACAAAGCAAAATAAACAAAGCAATATATTTGGAAAAAGTCTTTATTTACCATTGCCTACATGTTGAAAGGTAATCTTTATAGTGAGAAAAAAAACTTTAACTCTCTGCTTTCCCAAATTCCAGAATAACTATTAATCATGTCATTCTTTTTCTAAAACTCAATATGGAGAAAATGAAGTTCATCATCTCTCCACCATTCGGTTAATGGCTACACATTTCATCAGTCTGGCAAGTCTGGATAAATTTTGACTCTGCCCTGTGCTTCAAACTACAGGTTCAAGCTCTTACCTCTACCTGCCACCTCCACCTAAAAATTGTTTTCCCAATAACATACCTTCCTTAATTCTGATGCTACAAAAATGCCCTTGTTCTTCTTCTTCTTCTTCTTCTTCTCCTTCTTCTTTTATTATTCTTATTATTATTCATTATTCTTATTTTTTCTCCATTAATTACAGGGAGCTTGTTTATTTTATTATTATTAATCACCATTTTTAAATTTTTAGTGATGTATTGGGGGTTACTATGTATTATATCATAGCAAAGCACCAAATAAGGGAGTTATATTATGATATTATCTATAATACCTTACAACTGTACAGGAGGGACATGAATGACCCAAGCCAATGCGTAATGGCTTTTACAAATCTGAGAGAGGAAATGGAGGGACCACTGGAGACAGATGGTGAAGGACAGACTTGTTTGAGGGGTGATGTAAGGGCAGTGGGATCATTGCAGGTTATAAACTATCCTGAAGAGATGGGTTTACAGGTTGCTTTTGAAACTTGGGGGTTACATGTATATACATAGCATAAGTCCAAATAAAGTATAATGGAAACACTAATAGACTTACAACTTGTACAGAGGGAGAGAGGACCCAGCCTGAAGAAATGGGTTTACAGGTTGCTTTTGAAACTAGTAAAGATGGAAGAGAGTCTGATGTGTTGGGTTACGAAATCTCAGAGTATGCGGACGCAAGGGAGAAATCTTTAAGACAATTGAGTGAGGAGTAGAGATGGGCGAATTTGTAAAAAATTCGATTCGGCGACTTCACCGAATTTTCCAACAAAATTTGTTTCGGTCCGAATTACTTCGGGACGAATCGCGTTAAAAAACAGCTATTTCCAGGCTGCAAAAGACCTGCAGGGTGCTGTAGAACGTTGTGCATCTTAAATATGCAGAGGGAGCTTGGTTTGGTCTTCATACAATTTGTGTTTTAGTATGACACGCACATGACTGCCGCCGCTCTTAGAATCACTTCACTCTAAAATTCCCTGGGCACTTAAGAGGGCAAAACTGACCAAAAAAACTGAAGCGGGAATGCAGCCTGATAAAGTCATGGCAGCGCCAGCTGGAAAAAAAACAAGCTGAGGGCTACGATCCTACCATAGCGTTAAAGAATACAGTAGGAGGTTACTGGAGCCACCACAGATCGCAGCACAGTAAGGGGACATCACAGAAGGAGTCACCCTGCGAGGCCAAGCATCCGGTGTCATCTACTGGCCATGTGTTGACCAACACTAGGTCAAAACTTTCTCCCAGATGACATCGAAAACCCCCAAAGCCAAGAGTCGGTGGGTTTGTCACACACAACCCCTTGTTGGCATGGCCCAGGAGCAGGTAAGGGGCTCTCACCTGTCCTCAACCCACCTCTGTCCCGTTCGCTTCCCACAGCCAGAGAACTACTATGTGCTGTGGCCTCTGCACCACTATACAGTGAGGACCAACTATTTGAGGACAGTGGGCAGCAATGAGGTGGGGAAGACATCCGCTGCTTCTTGCAGACGTGGGCATAAGTGCTGAGGAGTGTTGCACTGGGGGGTTATGTTGCGAGCGGTCAGATTTTGCACAGCGACACCGTTGAGGAGGACGTCGGTGACAGGCAAAAACTAATCGATGTAGCCGATCGCAAATGGGAGCCGTTGAAGCAGACGAGGCTGGGACAAGTTATTCTGGTGCCCTAGTTAAACAAGGCATAAAGTGCCCCCCAAACGGAAAATTCAGTCCACTCCATGCCTCCTTGTGCCCCCTTTTCTCCCTGGATTGCAGTGGCATCCTACCCTCGACTACCCATTGTCCCGGCCCGGGAAGCATTCCGTTATCTCTCCTTTAGGTGTTAGGAGACGGGAGGAGAAGAAGGAGGCTTTGGAGGACAGACAATCTGGGATCTTGGAAAGTAGAGAGTTAATGTCCTATCCCGGGAAATGTAAAGTTTGGTGTCATCCGCATACTGGTGGTTTTGAAAGCCATGTGATGCAAATCAGCTGCCCCAGACCAACAGTGTACAAGGTTTCATCATTATCATAGGGAGAAGAGGAGCAGAAAGCTTGCGTGTCAGGCAGTGGGGGCAGCCCGTAAGTCGGTAGTTGTGGCCGGGAGTCAGCAGGGTGGCAGCAGGCCGAGGTTGGGAGCCAAACGGCCACGATTTAGACCACCCACTTTGCTGGTGCCAGAAAGTAGTGGCACAGGGACTCACCAGGTCAGCGGCGGTAACAGTCAGTCAGTGCAGCGCTTTGGTGGTAAAACCACCTATTCGGCGATGTGCCAGTTTTTTGCTAAGACACCAGAGGAGGCGAACATGGCTATATGTCTAATCTGTGGTCAGAAAGTAAAGCGTGACCAGAGACCTAACGTTAGTACCACGGCCCTGCATCAACATCATGCATTGTCACCATACGTGTTTCAGATGTGGGGGTTCCAACCCTGTCCCAACAGCTGTAGCACCCAGTGGCACGCCTCCCATTTCAGGCAGTCATGGCTTCACCACCTCTGTCGAAGACAACTCCCTGTCTATTACATCATCTACCAGTCCAGATACTCCTGCTCCTTGGCACTCATGGTGCCAGCAGTCGTTCACCGAGACGATTGCCAAGAGACAGCAGTATGCGTCTAGCCACCCCTAAGTGCAGAAGCTGACCATGCTCCTGCCCAAAGTTGGTGGTACTGCAGCCCCTCCCTTTTCAAGTGGTGGACTCTGCACCATTCAAAGAACTGGCCAGGAAACTTGGCATTCATTTCCCGCCATTGAAAACGAAACACGGCTAGTGGCTCCTCTGGACCACCGCAAGCGGTGGTAGCGGCCACGCCAGGGACCGGGGTCTAAGTAGGTCCCGGTTTTCACCAGAGTCCGCCGCAAGGCAGGATGGACTTTGTGCGGCGGGAGTCCTACCAGGTCGCTACCCTGGCGCGACTAGCATGCGGTGGCAGCCGAGGCGCAGCGAGGTACCGAATCGTAAGACGAAACTCGTATTTCAAAGGTCAGGCCAACAGGTCAGGGCAGGCGGGTGGAGATTCGAGGTCAGGTAACATAGCAGAAAGGGTCGGGTACTCGGGCAGACAGGACTGATGAACGGGTGGAAATTTGGGTTTTGAAAAAGGAATAAATATATTAACAGGGGAAATTGATGAACAAGTATATAAATTTATTAACAGGGGAAATTATTGAACAGAGAAATGCCATTAACGATTTTTGATGATACAATTGGACAGGATGATTCCCCTGGGCGAACGAAGTCACACACGGGAGGAAATGCTCAATTAGGTTGTTCAAGTCTTACACCCATCTGCAAGACATTCTAAAAAGTGCCAGGAAACTTCCTGCATGCACTTCAGCCGTTCTGACACCACCAGTCACACTCTCCTTAAGCTGCACGGGACACCGGGCTTCCCCAACATTGGCTGATATGTGACATTTCCAAAAGGTGGAATTCCAGCTCCATATGTTGGAATGACTCATGAACAGAGAAAGACTATTAATGGTTTATTAATGATCCAAGCAGACAGGAGTACCCCCCTGTGTAATTTTAATTATCGGCAGTGGCAGCTCATGCGTGATACCTGCCATTTGCTCAGGCCCTTTCATGCGGACATTCGTTATTTGGCAGTCGCCAGGACTACGGGATGAATAATGTCATTCCACTGCTTCATGTTGTCACGGACAGCGGTAGTGGATACACTGGACCACCGCAAGCGATGCCAATAGCCAAGCCAGGAGTGGGATCTAAAATAGGTCTCGGTTTTCACCAGAGCCCCCGCAAAGCGGGATGGACTTGCTGCGGGGGGGAAGTCACCAGGTCGCTACCCCGACGTGACTTGGGTTGCAGTGGCAGCCAAGGTATAGCGTGGTACAGAATCATCAGGCAGGCTCGTAGTCAAAGGTCAGGCCAACAGGTCAGGGCAGGCGGTGGAGATTCAAGGTCAGGTAAAGTATTAGAAAGGTCGGGTATACGGGCGGACAGGAACTGATGAACAGGGTAAATTGATGAACAGGAATAACTATATTAACAGGGGGAAAGTTATGAACAGGGGGAAATTGATGAACAGGAATAAATATATTAATAGGGGGAAATTATTCCATAGGGGGAAATTGATGAACAGGTAACAGGGGAGGCCTCCCCCTTTTTTCCACCGATAACAAGGGAGGGCCTCCCTTTTTCACCTTTAACAGGGGAGTGCCTCCCCTTTTTCCACTTTAACCGGGGAGTGCCTCCCCTTTTTCCACCTTTACCAGGGGAGGGCCTCCCCTATTTCCAATATTAACAGGGGAGGGCCTCCCTTTTTTTAGACAAAGCCAGTTTTGCAGCTGTCTATTTGCTTCTTTTTTTTTTTCTGTCCCATTCCAGTTTTGTATGAATTCCATCAAAAAAATGGCACAGAATGCAAATAAGCACCTAAAACAATTCCCGTCGTTTTGGTCTCCTTCAGTTCAAGTTCCATACGCTGCATTTGAACAAATGGTGTAATGCAGAAACTGGATTTTAAACCACCATTGTTTTACTTCATGAGTTTTGATTGTCACTGCTGTCCCCTCAACGGTCTTGGTATGCAGAGGCTTACCGCTTGCCAAAAAAACCTCCCATGCCACTCTCCACATCAATACTGCAAGAAGCAGGGGACATTGGCCCCATTTCTTTGCTACCAAGTAGCTGCTGACTGCCCTCCTCAAATTGTTCATCCTCACTGTATAGTGGCGCTGAGCCCAGACCACAAAGTATATCTTTGGCTGAGGGAACCGGATGGGACCGTGGCGGGTTGAGGACAGGTGATAGCCGCTGAACCGCTCCCAGGCCATGCCAACTAAGGGTTGTGTCTGACGTTTCCACCGTCTCTTGACTGGGGTTGTCAGATGTCCTCTGGGAGGAAGTGGATGCCCTAGTCAACCAATCAGAACCATTGGGTTGCTGGTCAAACCCCGGCGCTAGATGAGACCGGCAGTTCTGGCCTCACCGATTACCCTGCTGCGACATCCCCCTTTCTGTGTTTTACCTGTGTCTGCTCCAGGAATATTTTTTGCCACTGCCACTCGCAGTGAAGAGCCTGCCACCTTCTGTCTGACATCTTTTTTGGTTCTAAAATGTAAAGACTCTGTTTAATGAAGATATCTGTTATGATAAATACACACCCTGTATTTGACCCCCCACTAACAAGCTGGGTAACCCTTGGATATAAATTGCGCTCCACAAATGGCCAGGAAAAATTTACTTGTATATTCCGTTTAAAAACACTGTGTATTTTACTGAATATAAAAGTACAAACAGGCTTAATTAACCTTCGGATATGAATTATGCTACAGAATTTCTTCTTTGGTGGTGAAAAAAACCGTTTTTTTTTACTGACTACAACTGCAGAAAAATACTTAGTTAACCCTTGGATGTAAATTGCGCAAAAGAAATGTGTTGCCAACAATTACCAGCTTTGCAGCGTGTTAAACAGCGTGTATTTTTGGAACACAACAACAGAAAAACTTGTAATTAACCTTCGGATATGAATTTTTCTACAGGCAAAATTTCTTCTTTGGCGGTGAAAAAGAACGTTTCTTTTAGTGACCACAATAGCAGAACAACGCTTAATTAACCCCTGGATCTAAATTGCGCAAAAGAAATGAGCAACCTAGAATTAAGTGGTACTTGAATTGTAAAAACGCTGTTTCTTTAACTGAATACAACAGCAACAGGCTTAGATAACCCTTGGATATTCAATGTGCTCAAGAACTGAGCAGATAGCATTAAAATGTATATTTCAGCTGAACTGGACGCACACTGGACTTCAGTTCCAATACCCCACAAATCAGAATTAGAACGTAAGGAAGCAGTCTCTGAGACAAGCTGTGACACCCCCCCAAAAATCACTGTATAAAAGTGAGTTCTTTAATATAAGATACATAACAAACAGCGGCAGCACCTTCCCTACACAGCACAGTTTAGGGGGAGTGTGAGGAGCGAGCATGGCGTCCGGGCTTATATGTGCAGTGACGTTCACAGAATCCCGCCAGTCCCCGATTGGGTTTTATCTCTGCACATGTCATGTAGGCTACGCCTTTCTTCCTCCCAGACTTCTTTGCCCATGTAACGCCATGTGCTCGCAGCCATTTTATCAATCAAAAACACGCTTCGTTCCCACGAATTACCACAAACTTCGACTTCGTTCAGACTCGAAGTTTTACTGAAATTCTATACGAATTCCACTTCGTTAGAATCGATTCGCCCATCTCTAGTGAGGAGCTGACTAGAGGAGTGCAGATAAGAACGAGCAGAGATTGCATGAGTGGAGGTATCTGGAGATTAAGGCAGAGATGTATGGAGTGGCGAGGTTATGGAAGTTATGTCATCTCCTGCATAGACTACTGCAACATCCTTCTCTCTGGTTTCACAACTAACTCTCTTGCTCCCCTCCAATCCAACCTCAACTTTGCTACCTAGTTAATCTACCTCTCTCTCTCTTCTAATCTGCCTCTCCACTTTGCCAGTTCCTTCACTGGCTACCTATTGCCCAGTAAATTGAGTTCAAACTACTTGCCATGATATGCAAAGTTCTCCACAACCTGTTTCTCCCATGTATCTCTGCTTAATATTCTGATACCTCCCCTCATTCTTCACTCCTCACAGGACCTTCTTCTCATGTGAGCTCACAACCCTCTCCAATACTTCTCCTATACTTTAAAACTCACTATCACAACATTTCAGACTCTCTACCACCTTTATAACTTTCAAAAGAAACCTGGGAACCCATCTATTCAGGAGAGTCTACAACCTTCATTCACCCTGATCCTCAGGAATCCAAAAATGAAAAGTATATAGGTCTCCATCCCAATCCCAGAGAAATTCTACTGCTATGAGCCATGTGATCAATGATTATCACTGGAGTAAATGTTCTTCAGGAAATATAGGACTACATAGAAATCAACACACTGTCCTTGTCATGTGCAGATATACAGTGGTGCTTGAAATTTTGCAAATCCTTGTAAGTGTTCTCTTTTCTGAATAATTTTAACCTAGGGCTGCATCAGATTTGCGAAAGTACTAACAGTAGATAGAGATAATCGAATCACACAAATGAGTAAAAATATTTGAATTGGTCAGCATTAATTGCAGCTGAAAATTTCTGGTAATTGTTGATTAGCCTTGCACATCAACTTGGATGTCCATTCCTCTGTATAAAACAACTTCAATTCTGTTGCATTGCTTAGTTGCTCACTGCAGGTTCTTCCACAAAAGTTTATTCCATTAAAGTCAGGTTTTTGACTTGACTATTCCAAAACTTTAACTTTATTAACCATTCTTTGGTAAAACAACCTTTGTTGTTGTCTTGCTGCATGACCTACGTTCTCTAGAGATGTAGCGCCGCTCCTTCATGTCTTTTGTCTGGGCTACATATAGACGGAGGTTCCGTTGTCATTGCTCATTGCTCGCTTTGTTTTGCCACCTGAATTTTGTCTTATAGGGGTTTTATCATCACACACTTTCGCAGACTGGAGCTGTTTCTGTCTGTTACAGCTTCAAATCCTAGGGCATGTCTCTCCTCCCAGGAGGCGTGTCTTCCCTCACTAAAGAGCTGTGACATCATCATTCGGTTTGAGCAGTAGAAGGGAGAGGATTTCAGAGCTCTGCAGACCTCCTGCAATGGTCAGTTATCATGTCTGCAGACCTGTCACCTCCCTCTCAGGCTGCACAAGCTCCTTGTAACTAGAACACCTGCATTGCTGTAAACTGTTCTACATACATAGTGTGCAGGAGTTGGTGGTACAACACACTACTAAAGGGTTAAATGTTTAATAGTGTTTTAGCAATGTGAAAAGCTATTTGCACTGTTTTTCTATATCAGTGTATTGAGAATGTTCTAGAATAGCTCTCTTTTTCACCCCTTTGTGCAGCCAGTTGTTTCTGAGCATGCCTGTGATTCATGTCCAGGTGTGATGTGTTATAGAAATGTAACCATTTGCAGCTACTCAAGGCTTTGGTGGGAGTACTTTTACAACAACAGTGGGTGCGGTCATATTAGAAAGTTATAAAAGATAGGTACACTTACCATTCTGGGTCTCTTCCTCCACAGGAGTGGGGTCTCTTTGTCTTCTCCTGGAGAGCTTTGCTCTCTCACCACGGAGGATGGGTCTCTGTGCTGACATCCACCTTCAGGGTGTCAGTGTGAACAACTACAGGGGTTGGCTTTGACTATTTGTTCTTCTCTGGTCGCATGGGAGTGGGACAAGATGAAGTTAGCTCAGCGAGGGCCTGGGTTAAGGAACATCATCACCCTGCCTCGGTCTGCAGAGTAGATGCATCTGGAAAGAAGGAATTGTATCACTGAAGGATGTCTGCTGCCATGTGCTCTACCATCTTTGCCGGGTTTGAAGTAAAGAGGCCTAAGACCATTTGTACTGTTAACTCCTTGTCTCCTGCCAGCATCATTCTGCACTGCACATCAAGGGCACATAGCACCACCATCACACATGCAGGCAGTCGAGGGAGAGACCATCACCAGAGTGTGTCCTGGAGGAACAACTACCACCATCGTCCATCCATCTTGGTGCAGACTCCCTCTTCACTGGTGGCAGGGGCTAGGGAAGCACGAGAGGTGCAGTTGAAAGAGTGGTAGCCGCCGTGACCAGAGTGACAGCCTCAGCCAGGGCTACCTCTGCTTCAAGCCCTCTCCTTTGCTCCCTTGCCTCTCCGGTTAACCACACATATAGCCTGAACTAATGAAACATATGTGAGGAATGCACACTGCTCCCCTCCTCCCTCTGTTATCAGGCAGGAGGTAGAGGGGAGAAGACTGTATAAGGCTGTGTTATATGGGTGATGGGAACAGACTGTATAAGGCTGTGTTATATGAGGGGAGAGGGAATCTAGCAGCTAGAGACTCAGTAATTGCCCAGATCCTTTACATAGAGCCATCACTGGGAGATTTGCATAGAGAGGAGCTGAGACATCCTTTATTGTACAGACACAGCCAACACAGTCAGCTCGTTTCACTTTATTTTTCCATAGCTCAGAGTGGAGTAAGTACTGAGTGCAGGCAGCCAATCACAGCACAGGGGGCATTACCCATCAGGGGGTGTGTCTGAACAGGCTGAATGACATATCAGTCAGTCAATCACAGAAAGGGGGGCGTGACCCGACCCCAGGCTGCAGTTTTAGTTGTATAACACACAGATTAGCCTATATCTGCTATACTAAGTAATTTAGGTAATGCAAACCAATTGCAAAAATGCTTATTTTTACTGTCCCCATCATTAGAGTTATGATCTTTGTAGCAAGAAAACCCTTTAACTTGGTGTTCTGTTCCTCTGTGGAGCACTACTTTTACATCTCACATATATGTCTTTGTTTCTTTTCTTCACTGACATACAATTGCATTGTCTATAAATACACTACTCACAAAAAGTTAGGGATATTTGGCCTTTGGTTGAAATTTTAGGATGAACTTAACATTTCTTGAAATTAACTAAATGAGACCATTGTAACGAGTGACCCCGAAGCCCGCAGCTCGACTGCGGGCGCACTCGTTCCCCTGCGCCCCAGCTTGCGCCCGAGGCGAGCGGTGCCGCGGTCTGCTTGTCGGTCTGTGGGCGCACGCACTCCGTCCGGCGCATTCACTTACCAGTCCGCGCTCCTGCTTCCCCGTCGCTGTCGCTGGCCGGCGCGTGCGGCCCTTCTCCTTAGGGCGCGCGTCGGCTCTCTTAAATTTAAAGGGACAGCGCGCCGGGAATTGGTTTTGCAGGCCACTGATCCTATATCAGGGCTCCACCTCTGGACCTTATTGCCGAATCCATAGCGCCCTTGTCCTATGAGAGGAAGCCTTGTCTTGTTTCGGTTTGCCAATTCCGTGTACCAGTCCCGCCTGCTTATGTCCTCTACTCCGAACCTTCGCTGCCTGCCCTGACCTCCTGGCCTGACCTCAACTCTGACCTTGTCTACCGTTTTATGTACCGCGTGGCACATCGGCCGCCTCCGCAAGCCAGCCACATCGGGGGTAGCGACCTGGTGGAATCCCACCACATCAAGTCCATCCTGCTTTGCAGCGGGCTCTGGTGAAAACTGGGACCCGCTTAGACTCCGGTCCCTGGTGTGGTCAGTACCATCGCTTTCGGCGGTCCGGTGGATCCACTACAACCATCTCTTAACTTCTGAATGCACATGTCCAAATGTTTCAGTACTTTTTGCACAACTTTCTGATCTCTAGCAAGGAGCTTAATGGCAAAATTTACATCAGCTGTTTGATCAGTAAATGGCCCAATAAATTTAAGGGATTTGAACTGGGATTTAAACAGTCTTCCTCATCATGCTGTTCACATTTTGACATCATGAGACGAAGAAAACACGCTACAATTGATCGACAGTATCTTGCCAAGTGGGGGCTACAAACAGGATTTTCTCAGACAGAAGTGGCCACTGAGCTTAGAGTGTCACGGTGTCATCAGCAGGTTGCTGATGACATTTCTTTTTGAAACTTTTTGGAAAACGGGGGAAGAGTTCGGGGAAAGGACCCAAAAAATGGAATCCTTTGCCCTCCCATCAAAAATTTGGTTGGTTTCTTCATTGAAAACAATGCCCTGGGGAAATAGTTGATGGCCCAACAAATCCAGGCACTTTTAAAGGGGTGAGAGGCAACCAATTTGTCAGTCAGCCCATTCATAACTGTTTACATCAGAGTGGTCTGCGTTTTAGATGACCTGACCATGCCACCAGCCACAAGCATCATTGTCTTGTATGGGCCAGTGAACATCTACGCTGGATGAGAGACCAGAGATCCTCAGTGCTGTTCAGTGACGAAAGTCGATTCACTTTGAGCAGAAATGGGGGGGGGGGGGGGGGGGGGGGGGGGGGGGGGGGGGGGGGGGGGGGTGGGGGGGGGGGGGGCCCAAGAAGGCGCAGGCATCAGCAAGGTGGTTTCTTGGCAAGTACCTTTGGGTTTTTTTGCATGCAAAACCATGCTGTTAAAAAAGGGTTTAAAAAAAAGGTTTGATGTGAAAATTGGTTTTTTTTAGGGTCGGGAAGTTAGTTTATTCATCTTCTTTTTGGGGTTTTCCTTGTTCAAATTTACTTTCCTCTAAATACTGTTAGAGTTTACCACCCTTTTTTGAGTTTCTTGGCTTTCAATGTGTGAAGGCATTGCTTGTTGTGTGCCCCCCACATTTTCGAGCATGTTTTGAATTTCTTGGTAAAGAGAGATCCAACTTTTTATTGGCATCATATAGCCTTTTTCCATTGTCTTCTTACATATGGTATTGGCTGTTTTTAAATTGGGGACATTGAAAGCGGGTTTAAATTTATCTTATTTTAATAGTCAGTGATTTGCATTAAAATACTTTGTTCACTTTGGTTTGAGACACTATTACAAACAGCAAATGAACCACTCGAAACGCGTAAGAGTTTATCTCTGTACCACAATGTTTTTGAGATATAAATTAGATTTTTAAATAAACATGTCATTTTATAAGCCTTTTTCAACTGTCTGTTGCTGGATTACATATCTATTAAAAATAGTTGGGAAATGCTATTTTGAGGGGGAATCCTTGCTTTGCCGAGATAGTGAAGGGTTAGCTGGTTTTTCCCAACCTTTAGGTCGATTTTTGCTAAAATTTTAAAAACTTCGACGGGTTTCCCCAAAATTTTAAAAGCAACACTGTACTTAGTTTCCCAAAAGCTGCCTTCTTGATTGGGGGGACCTACTTAAATAGCGCATATGAAAATAGTTTGTCTACAAAACACAAGCCCTTCAATGAATTATACAACTTTAAAAAAACCTAATACAAATATAATACAAATATTTGTAGATACTATAACATATCTGTTAAATGTAGTAGGAAAAAAGTTTCACACCCTTTAAAAAAAAAAACAATGGAAACCCCCATTAAAACAAGTTTCCCTGTCTCCATTAGAAAACCACCCAAGCCTAAACTATATAAAATTAATTAATTTAACAATAGAAGGCCTCCCTATCAGATACATTTTATCATTCTTGGGCGGAACAGAATAGTATAGGATATTTTAGTCTATTTTAAATTTAAACAGGGAGATTTGTTTTTTTTATTATAGGATTTAGTAGCTTTCACTTTTTTTTTAAATTTAAAAAAGATCCTTGTAGACATTAACCGTACACACAGACAGGCCAAACAACTAAAGGCTATTGATCCATGGAAGAATTTGATTTAGGTCATTAGTCAGAACGGAAGTTATTTTTTTCCCTATTTATGGCATGTAATTGACAAATGCTTCACTGGGGTTTATTTGCTTTCCCGGGGTCCCAAACAGCAAAACAAAATAACAATTTTAACCCGATGTTAAAAAAATTGATATTTTCTGCCTATTTTCCCTTTCACCATAGATTAAAAAATGGGCATTTTTTTCTCTTGGGAAAGCTTTTGTAAATTTTCCCCTAAAAAGCATATTCTTCCTTGGCTGAAAAGAAAGGTTTAAAAAATGCCGTTTAATGGGCCAATAAAATTTAAAGTAAAAAATTTCTGCTTAAAACAACAAAACCCTTGGGCCTTTTTTTATTTTTTTTAATTTTGGGCCCCAAAAATTTTGTTGATTTATTTGTTGGTTTTTTCTTCCCCCAGTTGGGGGCAAAACTCCATTTTACTGGTTTAGGGTTAAATAATGAAAATCTCTCTAAATTTTTTCAGTTCCAAATTTTTGGGGGCCTATGAGTTTATTTTATACTGTTTTATTTTAAATTCAATAAATTTAAATTAATCAAGTGGTGGGGAAAAAAGTTTGACTCCCGGGGGTTGGTTTCCCAAAAAAGAGGACTTCCTGGAAGGCAACTGATTGCCATCTGCCTAGTAAATAGAGCTGTTATTGTTAAGTTATCTGAGAGCAGCCACAAATGTATTCTCCAGTAATCATTGAAGGAAAAATGTGGCATTAAATGGGGCCTGCTCAAACCAGGGGGCCCATATTACCCATTTTAAAGCGGTTGTCTGTCAGATTTGAAAACCATTTTTGCTTTTCTGCTCTGGCAAACAATAGGGTTTAATTTTTTTTTATGATGTCCAAAATTTTTTCCCAATAATAAGGTCAAAAAAGTGTCCCAAAAAAAACAAAAACAATAAGTGAAAATAATCCCCAAAATTTTTGTTTTTAAAGGGGCCAAATTTTGAATGCCAAAATTTGGGTTTTCTAAAAATAGCTGGTGAACTAGGCCAAAAAATGAAAAGCTTTGGCAGATTTCACCTTCGTACATCTTAAATTTAACCCCCGGGAAGATCTGGGGCCTTTCCCAAAACTTGAGCATCTAAAACAATAACCTTTAAGGAAAGGCCCTTAAAAACCAAATTTTTTTTAAAAAATAAATTTTTTATTTTGAGGCATTTGAAAAGGAAACCCCTTTAGAAGGAAAAAAAGTTGTCTCTCTACTACCTTTTATTAGAGGTAGCTACCCAGCAAGCCAATGTGCAACCCAAAAAAAACAGCCTTAAAATATGGGTATGGATTATCAACCAAACCAGAAGCTCTTTCAAAAACAAGAGACACTCGTCTGTAGACAACTGTTTCTGAGTTTATGCAGTTTGTCAGCAGTGAGCAGGGTAGTGGTTGGCTGGGGAGAGGCTTTTTTGGGGGAAAGGGCACTGTTTCTTCTTTTATAAGCCGGCAGCTAGCATAGGGAATCCTACCAGCCAGGCAATGCTCCCCTTCTGTGATTAGGGATTGCCAGCCAAACCAGAATCTCTTCAAAGAGCAAGAGACACCCATCTACAGACAGCTGTTTTGGGGTTCTTGCACACCTCTACCATCATAGTTGACCACTGGACCATAAGTCAGTAATAGCTTGCAATAATTTACAACCATAAATCTTTTAGCCAAATAAGTTTTATTCCTATCTAAGATATTTATTGCAGATCCACGGAATACATTATAAATATCTAATAGGTTTAGGTTCTACCTCTGGAACTCCAATTTAATGGTACAGAGGAGGTTTACTGATCCTCTGTTCAATATTCTAGAAAGATGTGTCATTCTCTCCACTATGAATGTGTGAGAACTGTGAAATTTCCTGCGATTTCCTAATAGGCGGGAGTCTCCCAATGGCCCCCCCCATCAAACTTTTATGGCATGCGTTGTCAATATAACATAAACACCTCAGATGGGAATAGCTATTTAGGTCTTATAGTAGTCTCTGTGAGAGGTACTATCTGACAAGGATTTAGAAGAACAGTAGAATCTAGGTAATAACGCAATTGCACACGTTCGTCACATAGGAAGTCATTGAACCAGCTCTCTGTCTGTATGCAATGTCCAAACTCAGAAAGAAGAAGAACTAATCATCATCATTCCTTGGTACAACATGCATTAATATTCATTATCTGCATGAGCATTATTTGTTTCAAGCAATCTTCCACCAGGCAATAGCTCAGGATTTCATTCTCATATGTGTGCAAATTAAGCAATGTGTTTCGAGGCATCCAGCAGCAAAAGACATAAATTTCGCTCAGAAATCCAGTTATAATAATGATTAATTGCGCTTTCATCTTGCAAATGAAAGTCTGTGTTTTGGTTCTCATCCTGTTATTTCTGACAGATCTTCCTTATCAGTTTTCTAATTAGGGACAGGTAGAGAGAGATAGTACAAAATGATGCAGCTTATGGGATGTCGTGGCTGATCTCATATTAGCTTTCATCTTTTCTGTGATATTTCCAGTTTCGCTATGTCGTATACATGTCATATACTAACGTCCATAAAAT
>JAODAL010048509.1:0-28956 GCA_025379985.1 Phyllomedusa bahiana | reverse complement strand
TTTTTGGGGTATTGCCACCCACCTCCACACTCATTGTGCATCTATGACTCATGCGCTGCTGCTTTTGGGGTGCCGTGACACCACACTGTATCTTTGTCCACTCTCTGCCTCATCGCGCTGCGTTTTTGCTGTTTGGGTTTCACCTCCATCTTGTCATTTTTCCCCTTTGGCATCTACTGTTTTGTCACTCCAGAATGTCTTGTCCCCACTCCCGACCTCATGCTGCTGTGGGGCTGCTCCCGGCCCCCTCCACATGTGTCATTGTAAAAACTCTGTGGTACTCCTTTTTTTGCCACCTCAGAATGTCATTGTGCCACGTCTGCCCTCATGCCGTGTGCTGTTGTTTGCCGTCACCCCCACATTGTTCATGTCCACTCTCTGCCCTCATGCTGCTGCTGCTGCTTTTGATGCCGTGCCCCTCCACACTGTGTCATTGTGCCATCGCTGACCCATGCTGTGGGGGGTTGTGCCTGCCCTCACATGTGTCTTTGGGCCCATCATAAGTCCCCCGGGGAAAATTTTATAGTGAAGCGTTTCAAAAGGAGGGGGGCAGTCACCTGCGTGTCTACAAAAACACAACATTGTTTGAAGAAAAACCAAGCTCCCCTGCATTTTAGATGGCACCGTTCTACAGCACCTGCAGGCTCTGTGAGCCGGGGAAATGCTTTTTTTTTAACGCAATTCCCCCCGAAGCAATCGGACCGAAAAAAATTTTTCGGAAAATTCGGCGAAGTCCCCCGAATTGAATTTTTTGGAAACGCCTATCCTAGTTACAATTTGATTGTGTGCTTTTAAATCAACTAAAGCATGTTACGAGTATTGCGGGCGTACGGTCGCGGGAAATACATCGGTTTGGGGCTCAGTTGATCAGCCGTACCCCCGGGGCGTGGGGGGTTACACCCCGGGCACCCCATAGCATACATTACTCAAATAAAACATGCACTTATCCCCCGCCACTATTGTTCGGATTGTACGCGGAGGGAGGAGGGTAATCCCTGTTCTCTAGAGAGCTATGGTTATCATTGAGATGGGCGAATTAAATTTTAACGAAATGGGGAATTCGTTTAGAATTCGGGAAAACTTCGGTTCGAACAAAGTCAATTTTGGGGGTATTGGGTAACAAGGTGCTTTTATTGATAAAATGGCTGCGAGCACAGGGCGCTACTTGGGGCAAAGCACTCGGAGGAAGAAGGCATACCCGCAGACATGTCAGAGATGAACCCAAATCAAGACCGCGGATATTTTATGTCACCGCCTTTAAGCCCGGGCGCGACCCCGGGAAGCTCACACTCCTCTCACTGCTAAAATGGGAAAGGGTGCTGCCGCGGTGTCTCTTCTGAAGAATTATTTTTAATTTTGGTTTTCGTGGGGGTTGCTTGTCTCGAAAATGTTTTTTTAAAATTTTTTCTATTTCAAATTTTATGGGGTTTTTGGATCTGAAACCATGGCGCCACGCACTGCATATACATTCAATCAACCCATTTCCCTTTTTGTATTCTTTTAAAAAGAAACAGCGTTTTTAAAATACAAATCCTTCTTTTTTTTGCTGCTAATTTCTAGCGCAATTTACACCCAGGGTTTTTTTAAGCGTTTTTTTGCGGGGGCTGACCCCCCCCCAAAAAAAAAACCCTTTTAAAAAACGCCCCGAAAAAAAGGGGGAAATAAAATTTTTTGTTTTTTTTTTTTTTTTTTTTTTTTCCCTTTTTTTAAGCCTTTAAAAATTTTTTTTTCCCACAAGAAAAGGGTTAATTAAAACTGTATCTTTTTTTGTGGGCGAGAAAACACGCTTTAAAACACCACAAAGCTACTTTTTTGTCGGCTCAATTTTTTGGCCCAAATTTACACAGGGTTAATTAAGCTTGTTTTGCTGTTGCTGACCAAAAAAAACCGCCCCTTTTTTCAACGCCAAATTAAAATTTTTCCTGTACCAAATTAAAAAGCAAAGGTTTTTTACAATTTACCTTTTGTTGTTGGCGTAGAAAACACCAATTTTAAACCTAAAAAACTACTATTTTGTGCGCTCAATTCTTTTGGCGAAATTTTTCCCCGGGGGTTAATTAAGCGTTTTTTTTGCTGGTGCTGACAAAAAAAACCGTTTTTTTAAAACCCCAAAAATATATAATTTTTCCTGTACCAAATTTCACAAGAAAGTTAATTACAACTGTATCTCTTGTTGTGTGGCGTAGAAAACCCAAAAACCCACAAAGCTACAAAACCCCGGCTAAAATTTTTTGGCCAATTTAATCCGGGGGTTAAATTTAAAGGGTTTGTTTTGGGCGGGTGTTACAAAAATAAACCGTCTTTTTTCAACCCCAAAATATAAATTTTTTCCTGAGCCAATTCATGCCGAAGTAAATTAAAGCCTTTTTGTGCTTTAAATTTAGTAAAACACACGTTTTTTTAAACGGCACATACAAGTAAATTTTCCCGGGCCTTTTTGGGGGAGCGCTTTATATCCAAGGGTTACCCAAGTTGTTATGGGTTTCTTTTGGGAGTAAAAAACAGGGTGTATATTTATCATATACAGAATCTCATAAAAACGGCTGTAATTTTAAAAACAAGTAACAAAAAAGGCAGCTCGCCCTGAAGTGGCAGGGCAAAAAACATTCCGGGAACACCCGGGTCCAGCACGAAAGGGGGACGTCGCAGCGGGGGTCACCGGTGGGGCCACACTCCGCTTCATCTACGGCCGGTTTTGTTCACAACCCAGGTTTTTGAGGTTGACTAGGTACCTCTTCCCCCCAATGACATCTGCAAACCCCAGCCAGAGTCGGTGGAACCCAGACAAAACCCCTTATTGCAGGGCCCGGGGAGCGGTCAGGCCTACCGCCTCACCCCGCCTCTGTCCCACCGGTTCCCTCAGCAGAGTCTACTATGGGTCGGGGCTCAGCCCACAAAAATGGCGGGGGATGAACAATTTGAGGGGGCATCACACCCTTTTTGGAGCGAGAAATGGGAATATCCCCTTGCTTCTTGCAGGGGCGGAAAAGTATAGGTGGGAAAGTGGCATGGGGGTCATGTTTGAGGGGTCAGCCTGGGCAACCAAGACCGGGATAAACAGCAGGACGATGAAACCAAATAATGATGATTAGCCGACCGCATTGGACCGTAGAAAGGGGCTTCTCACGTAAAAGAGAAGAGGGCGTCAGCTTGCGCGTCAGCAGCACGGCCCCAAAGGGGGCGGGGGCCGTGAGTCAGCAGGAAGCAGCGGGGAGGGGCGGAACCAAGCGGGCCCCGGGGGAAAAAAACCGCTTCGCATTCCAAAAATTCGGGGACAGGGGGTCAGTGAGGAGGGGGGCAGTAGCCCCGGGGAGCGTTTTGGGGGTAAAATCCATACTCGCGGTGTTGATTCTTTTCTAAGACACCCGGGGGGCCCAATATGGTATAGAGAATCTTGGGGGAAAAATTTAACGTGCCAGGGACTAACATTGGGACCACGCCGCGTAAACATCAGCTACCATCCGGGGCCCGGGGGAAAGTGGTCAGGATGTGGTGGTCCATCCGCCGCAGAAACGCACAGGCCCCCTGGCTCCATGCCATTGAGCCATCAAGGCTCCACCACCTCTCAGAAAGGAGCTTTTTCTTTTTTACATCATCTCCCCGTCCAATGCCCCTGCCCCTCCTACTCGGGGCCACCTCTTCAGCCAGGCGATTGGCAAAGAGACAACAGTATGCATCCAACCATCCAAAGGGTGCAGCAGCTGACCGTGCTCCTGTCCAATTTTGTTGGATTGCAGTCCCTCCCTTTCCAAATGGTGGACTCAGCACCATTCAGAGACTAAGGGTTTGTGCCGACCCGAGATGGAGAGTTCCAAGCCGTAATTTCTTTTCCAAAAAAGGCAGTACCACACTTCAATAAATATGTAGAACAGAAGGTGGGCAGTCCTTGAGCTTATCGTTTTTCCCAAAGGTGCACGGCAGCCGGACGTCTGGAGCTTAACTACGGTGGGGGCCCAGTACATGTCCTTTACGGCCCACTGGGTGAATATGCTTCCTGCCCAGGCACACCAACAACTTGGACAGGAGACACCGCTTTCTCCTCCACGTTGTCAAACTGCTGCACCTGCGCCAATGTCCGCCTCCTCCTCCTCCACCATCACCACCATCTCAGCTCCACAAGTACTGCTCCATCTTCCCACATGTGTAGGGCACAGCGGTGTCACGCATTCTACACCTGGCTTGCCTCGGCGAACGAAGTCACACAGGGGAGGAACTGCCCCGCGTCATGCAGCAAGAAATCGATGTGTGGCTTTCTCCACGCAGTACCAGCTCCATCAGTAGTAACCTAAGACTTGAGTCACTGATGAGCAGCTTCCTTCACCCTCTAGTAAAAGGGCGTGCCATCGCACGCAGCAGCAGCAGGACCTGGGGGAGTCCCTGAACCAACAGGTTTTGGCCTACTTGGACAGCACTCTGCCACCTCAGTTAGAAGATCCGCTGACTACTGGCAGCCAAACTGGATGTGTGGCCGCAACTTGCCCGAGTTTGCAGTGGAGAAGCTGTCCTGCCGACCAGTAGTGTGGCATCAGAGCAGGTGTTCGTGCGGCGGGGGCCATCGTTTACCCAAGTAGAACCCACTTTTTCCACGGGAAATGTGGAAAGACTGACCTTTGGGCAAGATGAATCAGCGTGGATCGGGCCCGGGTTTCCACACACCAATGCTTAGGGGTCAGTCAGGGTTCAAAATACCTGCCTCAGCCACTATTATGATGCCGCCACCCGCCTGATGCCACACATCTGCTGCCAGTTTCTCCATCTGCCTACCACCATCTTTACCAGGGACTGTTATTGCCACCCACCTCAACACTCTGTCATTGTGCCACTCTATGACCTCATGCTGCTGCTGCTGTTGCTGGTGCCGTGACATCCACACTGTGTCATTGTGCCACTGTCTGACCTCATGCTGCTGCTGTGGCTGCTGCCAGGTCCTCCACACTGTGTCATTGTCCCACTGCCTGACCTCATGCTGCTGCTGCCGTGACCTCTGCTCTCAGTCATTTTGCCACCCCTGTGGCTTCCTCCTGTTTTGCCACCTCCAGAATGTCATTGTCCACTCTCTGACCTCATGCTGCTGCTGTGACTCCTGCCGTGCCCTCCACACTGTGTCATTGTGCCACTGCCTGACCTCATGCTGCGCCGCCGTGACCTCCGCTCTCGTCATTTTTTGCCATTCTGTGGCTTCCTCCTTTTTGCCCACCTCCAGAATGTCATTGTGCCACTGCCTGACTCATACTGTTTGCCGCCGTGACCTCCACACTGTGTGTTTGTGCATCTATGTGGCCTAATACTTTTTTGCCGCCTCCAGAATGTCATTGTGCTACTGCCTGATCTCATACTGCTGCCGCCGTGACCTCCACTGTGTGATTGTGCCACTTTGTGGCCTAAATACTGTTTAGCCGCCTCCAGAATGTCATTGTGCCACTGCTAAATCTCCTTTATGTTACCGCCGTGACCTCCACACTGTGTGATTGTGCACCTCTGTGGCCTAATACTGTTTAGCCGCCTCCAGAATGTCATTGTGCCACTGCCTGACCTCATACTGCTGCCGTCGTGACCTCCACACTGTTTCATTGTGCCACTCTGTGGCCTAATACTGTTTTGCTGCCTCCAGAATGTCATTGTGCCACTGCCTGATCTCATGCTGCTGCTGTTGTGACCTCGACACTGTATCATTGTGCCACTCTTTGGCCTAATACTGTTTTGCCGCCTCCAGAATGTCTTTGTGCCACTGCCTGAAATCATACTGCTGCGCCATGACCTCCGCTCTCAGTCTTTGTGCCACTCTGTGGTTTCCCTCGGTTTTTGCCACCACGAATGTCATTGTGCCACTGCCTGACCTCATGCTGCTGTGGCTGCCGCCGTCACCTCCACACTCTGTCATAATGTTGCCACCTGAGCTCTCAGCTTGTTTTTTTCCAGCTTTCGCTGGCATGACCCTTTTTCTGGCTACATTCCCCCTTTTAGTTTTTTGGTCAGTTTTGCCCCTTAAAGTGCCCAGGGAATTTTATAGTGAAGCGATTCTAAGAGCGGCGGCAGTCATCTGCGTGTCATACTAAAACACAACATTGTATGAAGACCAAACCAAGCTCCCTCTGCATATTTAAAACATGGCACAACGTTTCTACAGCCCCTGCCCGGCTCTGTGCGCCTGGAATAGCTGCTTTTTAACGCGATTCGTGCCGAAGTAATTCGGGCCGAATTTATTTTTGTCGGAAAATTCGGCGAAGTGACCGAATCGAATTTTTGAGAAATTCTCCCATCTCTAATTATCATCATTGCGGCATCTTGCCACGTATAAAGTGCAAATACGCGGCGAAATGCGTGTCACAATTATGCAGTGTGAACATATCCTAACTCCTGACAAACGTTATAGCACAATGTTTATTTGTTTCACATCAGTGTACTAAGAGGTAAGTAGAAAGAGGGAATGTGTGAAAGTTTACACTCATGTAGGTCATAAGGTGCATTCTAAGGGTACGTTCATACATGGCCGAATTCCTGTCTCAAATCTACACACACACGCATATATATATATATATATAAATATAGTATATATATACACACATACAGTTGAAACCAGAAGTTTATATACGGAATATAAAAAGACACATATGCAAACAGTTAGGTCCATATATATTTGGACACTGACGCAAATTTTGTTTTTTGTACCTCCTTTACTGAAACTTATTCAAGTTTATAGTTATATAATGCATATGGACATAAAGTCCAGACTTCAAGATTTCATTTGAGCATATCCACCTTAAAATTGGATGAAGGGTTTAGAAGTTTCAGCTCCCTAGCATGTGCCACCCTGTTGGCCAAATTAAATAACTGTAAATAAAATGTTAATTTCTAATTCTTTGTTGAAAATCTTTTGTTGGCAAGGACTGACTGAAGTCTTGAACTTATGGACATCACCAGATTTTGGTTCCTCCATTTTAATGCTCTTCCAGGCCTTTTTTTTATTATTTAACTTGGGTCAGCAATTTAAGTTGCTGTTTGTTTGTGGGCCTTTCTGTCTGAAGTTTAGTATTTAACAAGTGAAATGCATGCTCAATTGGGTTGAGATCAATGATAATTGACTTGGCCATTCAAGAATATTCCATTTGTTTGCTTTAATAAACTCCTGGGTTGCTTTGGCTTTATGTTTTGGGTCATTGTCCATCTATATTATGAAACACCGACCAATCGGCTTGGCTGTATTTGGCTGGATCTGAGCACACAGTGTATTCAAACACATAAAACTAAGATTTTCAAGGACTGCAACAAACTCTTACTGAGAGGGCTAGACTGGACAGAAAGCAATAAAGAACTGAATGAAAACACTTACAGATTACTACACAAACTCTCGACAGAACAATCTCTCAGGATAATCATTATAATCCACACGTTTCCTAAACCACCACGCTTCACAGAGAAGCTACCAGTTATTTAATCCTCTCTAACAAGTTCGAAGGTGTATAATCTGGTTAGCTGGCCTACAATGGAAGTTGTTTAAGGTGGTTTCATAGCAATTACCTTACAAGAGATCTAATATGAAAAAGGACAAAATATTTCTGTTATTTATAACACCTCAGTGCTAATAATTTATGTACGATGCAAGATCAAAAGACCAGTAATTGCCGCCGAAGTACAACCTGCAAAAAAGCCGTCTGAACATACCCTAATGCTTACTTTTTTCTACTGTATAACATTTCCTGCTTTTAGTAAATGTTCGGCCGTGTTCACACGGCTTATTCCCGACGGATTTGTGAGCCGTATTGAGCTCACAAATCCGCCGTGAATAAGGACGGGACGGGGGAGGGGCTGGTCCGGAGCGCGGCAGGGGCCTCCGCTCCGGCCCCATAGACAATGTCATTGTTTACGGCGCGTACAGGCATGGAATACCGTAATGACAGGGACCGGATGGCCGCCGTACTGAAGCACAAATCCGGCGCGGAGTACGGCGCCAATCCGTGCCCAAATAAGCCGTGTGAACGAGGCCTTCCTAAAATTCTGAACAATCCCTTTAGAAAATCTAGTAAAATGTGACAAATAAGCCTTCTAGCACATAACTATGACAGCGAAGCTTTCTACACCAATTAGTGATAGCAAGAATAATGAATTAAATAACATTGTGTTATTATGATATTTTTGAGTGACAAAACATCATATACTTGAGTAATGTATTTTGGAGGTATTGTGTATTATCACTATAATACCTGGTCAATGTACCCTTTAAGAGCTTTTTTGTGTCTACACCAAAAAGACAGGGTAAATAAATAACTCTGTGTCTAATCACACATGGCTTTAAAATGCTCTGAAAAAATTAAACAGAATATGAGCACATTGCTTCTGAGACTTTCTAAAAAAAATGGTATCTAGGAACCGTGATGATAACAATTGGGCTTAATTTCAGGGAAATCCTCAGGGAAATGAATGCACCAGTTTTATCTGCCAACCTTAAAAAAGGTGAAATAAATGTATTTTTAATCATTCAGAATCCAGCGCTACAGTTTTAATTATTGTGTGTATCTAGTCAAGGAAATAGAGACAAAAAGAAAACTATAACAATGGAACAAAGAAATACAAGTAAAAATTGGTGTGAAACAGCTCAGTACTGAAAAATATACCAAATATATTATTGTAATTAGTCCATTTAGAAATAGTGAATTCTTGATCTATAGGAATGTCACCAGCTGTGTCTACATTCTGTATTATCCTATGCGTTATAGTATAAACTTGCTAGAGATAGATAACCCTTAAAATATAGATGAGGTCTGCATTGTTGATTTTTAAAGGCTTTTGATTCAGATTGTGGGTAAAAAATTCTCTATCCTACTCTGCCTTTAAGCTACCAGACACTTAGGTCCACATGTATGAAAACTGTCTAGGTCTAAAACTCCCTTTGTTGCCCATAGACACCAATCAGAGCTCATTTCATATAGTGCTCTGGAAAAATGAGAGGGCGCTACTGATTGGTTGCCTATGGGCAACAAAGTGAGTATAATTTTTTTTTTTAGACCTAGCCTTTATCATACAGTGGCCCTTATCTTGCAAAATAACCCATTTAGACAACATGCATGAAAACTGACTAGATCTAAAGGCTCCTTTATGCCCCATAGCGAACCAATCAATAGCACCCCATTCATTTCCTAAAGTGCTCTGGGAAAATGAATGGGGCGCTCTGATTGGTTACAATGGGCAACAAAGGGAATTTTAGACCTAGACTGTTTTCATAAATGTGGCCCTTTGTGTTAGCAGCACCATGGGCCACATGTATGAAAACTGTCTAGGTCTAAAAATCACTTTGTTGCCCATGGCAACCAATCAGACCACCCCTATCAAATTTCCCAGAGCACTTTAGGAAATGAAGGGCCTCTCGCTGATTAGTTGCTATGGGCAACAAAGTGAGTTTTAGACCTACACAGTTTTCATACATACACCCCCTAGTGTCAAAATGGCCCACCAGTGGAATAAAGCTCTGACGCAATAATATACTCTTGATAATTAATTGTCTAGACTTGGAGACAACCATATGTGGAGCTGACATAATTAATTACCGGATATCCTATTAAACTTTGCATGTGCAAGTATTACTTCAAATTGGTCAAAAAGTACTTAAAAGTGGATAGGCTTATGTCCTGTATGGATAGAGGATGGGCCCTAAGAATAATTTCCTTTCGTGGGCCCAAGAAACTTCAGTCTGGAAGTACTTTATGAGGAAGGATCATGATGGAAAACATAAGGCTGCCCTGTATATCATATGCTAGATGAATAGCTACAGTGATCACCAAAATGATCACCAGCATGTATTACTGAATTAGAACACATTTATTACTCTTTACACAAGGAAATAGAAAAGCCAGTAATGGCATAGTTTTGTTTTTCTGTTTTTATAGAGAGGAGAAAACACAAAGGAATATCCCCATCTAGGGAAATAGGATTTTTTTTTACTTTATGTGACCGCGGAGACAAAGAGATGATTAAATGGACATGAATGGCTTTCTCCATTAACTTCTATTGGTTTTCCGAGTATAGCCGAGCAAGTATCTTCGGCTCTTTTCAGAAATCCCATAGAAGTGAATGGAGATAACCTTGCTTGCGCAGCCACTTCTGCTTTCTTCATAGCTACCAAAAGAAAATTATGTTTGTACCTAAAAACAAGATAAAACTTAACCTTTATTAGGTATAATGTTAAAACGAACCCCTAAAAAAGCCTTTTACTGCCATAGAAGGAAGAACTAATATTACTTATCCACAATCGGAGTAATTGTCCCGTTAATAGTGACTGCTATCATCATGGCGGCAGAAAGACTTATTAGATGGATATTGTGGTGACAGCCTAGTCTTTGGCTGAAATCCTGCACTTGAAATATAAGAGACATTAGTTTATCACCATCTCTTCAGGCATTAGGATAAGTGTTTATCAATTTCTACTATTGTATATTTAACCAGGTGTTCTAGGGATGTTATTAATATTATCAGTATCTTCTTCTCATATGTTGTTATTGATGGTCATGCTATGTTTTAGGTCTGATTCCCTAGTTAACCAAATTATATAGGAAAACTCATTGGTTGCTTCTATATATTTGACCTATAATTATTTAAAAATATGCATGCTGCTGACTTGTGACAATGTATCATGTGTTCTATATCCATCTATTATTTCATTATTGTATTGTAGAGTATTGTAGATTCATTGGTGTTTGCTGCATTTTCTCCACTTTTTGTTTCACTTTACAACTAGTCATCTCTCTACATGTGTATTATTAAAATTGTAGGGATTTAATATGGGATCTGTAGGACTAGTTTTCTGCTTGGGGTTGCCCTTATCGGGGTGGTTACTCAGATTATGGTTAGGTAGCATTAGTTCCTCATTTGAGAGTCAATATACCAGTGTACGGCTGTTACATCAATTCATCTTACCTCATTCCTGTTTTCTTGGTTTCATTTTGAATTCAGGGGCGTGTTTACTGGCTTCCACTAGGCTGCAGCCAAGTCTGTAGCTATAGCAACCAGTGCTGGCAGCCTATCATGAGAGATTGAACAGGTCTCTAGCTATCGCGACCTGAGGAACTGATGCAACCCATACAAGAGGGGATATCTCAGAATAATGGACACATATTGCAAAGTGACTTGTTTTTGCAAGATCTTTAACAAAAAAGCAATCCTTGATAGTGAAGACAACCCCTTTTAGCGGGAACATGATAGCCCATCAAACACATCGAAGTGCTTTATTATGTCTATTTTTCATTGTAAAATGTGCCTGAATCTATGAAAGCGGTTTCTGTGCACTCATAAATGGCTTCTAAAGTTCGTGACACCTCGTTTGTGTGTTTGACGCATTACTAATGCGCCAAATATGTGTATAGGCTATAGATAGGCTAGAAATAAATAAATAAAAGTCATTAGAATAGCATGTCAGTGAATACAAACAATGATAGTGATCTTGTTTGGTGGACCACAGGTCCCAGCAAGAACTGCAGTGTGCTGGCTCTTGCCGTATGTAGAATAAAGGGTGAGAGCAACAAAAATACATTTCAACACTGAATTTCATGTGATAAAAAATTTCTTTAATGTAGTAAAAGATAAAAAAATAAAATGAACATTTTATTTTGAACCTAATCAAAAATATAGTCAGTGGGTTATTTAATTTTAGAATACTATTCATGTTTAAAAACATTTATAAGGATATATTTAATATATTAGGATATAATATATTTTTATATTAATCCCCGTTGCCACCACAGCCATTTGACCTTCCTGACAGAGCCCCAATTTTGAAAATCATACATGTGTCACTTTATGAGAGAATAATTTATTGACGCTTTAACCTATCCATGTGGATTCAGAAGATTGTTATCGTCGAGACATATTTGTCCCTTTAAGATAGTAAAAAAATTTGTTCAGTGATTCTTGTTTATTTGTGAAAAATATCAAAATATCGTGAAAAATTAGAAAAATGTGCCATTTTCAAACTTCAGAGATTCAACAGATAGTTATTCCAGTCAGTTTCTTGTATAACACCATGTCTGAATAAGAGAGCTAGTACTCTCGAAACGTAAAGTCAAATATACACAATTAGCCTCTAAAAGGTATTGCCTAATTTCTTCACTCTTCTACTACTTTCTGCGGCTAACATGGTACAACATTATACTACTAGTTATTCCACTTCAGAGAATAGTTATAAGAATATATCTACCAAATTTCCCACTGTAGATGCATCATTCTTAAATGTCTTTATTTTTTTACGACATTAGGGGGCTTAGAAATTTAGTAGTCATTTTCACATTTTCAAGAAAATATGCAATATACTTTTTTAGGGACAAGTCCAGTTCTGTGGTGGCTTTGAGGGGCCTGTATGTTAGACACCCCCATAAATGACTTCACCTAAGAAAATATACCCCTTAAAGTATTTACAATGATGTTTAGGAAGCTTGTTAACCCTTTCGGTACTTCACAGAAATGAAAGCAAAGTGGAGGCGAAATTTAAAAAATGTTTTTGCAGATTTTCAGTTTTCATCTATTATTCACAGGAACACGGTAGACGTGACCAGGGAAATGCAACTTAATATTGATTCCCCAGATTCTGCCATTTTTAGAGATATCCCGTATATAGCCCTAGTGCACTATTTAACTCAACCACAAGCCTCAGAATAGGCGGAGCACCTACTGAACTTTGGGATCTCATTTTCAATCCGATTTTATTTAGGCACCAGTTCAGGTTTGCGCAAACCCTAAGGTGCTAAAACTTAGTAAACACCCTTAAAAAGACCCCATATTGGAAACTACACCCCTTAAAGAATATGTCCAGGGGTGTGTAGTAGTATATCGACCCCACAGGTGTTTCACAAAATTTTTTAGCGTTAGGCTGGGAAAATGAAAAAAAATATTTTTTGTGGCATGAGATCTGCGGTAAAATACCTCTGGTCCCATCTGGTGATCATGTAGGGCCTGTTTGTGAGCCCGCATGATGTTCAGGACATACCAGTACATCCATTTTTGGGAAGTAACTTCCCGAAAGGATGTACCGCTCATGTTGGGAAGGGGTTAATTATATATGATAATTATTTTTTTATTTATATAATTTAATTTTATATAGTTTGAAAATTATTTTAAAAAATACTTTTTATTATTGTACTTGTATGAGTTTAGAAATAATGGACACTTTTTGCCCTACTAGCAAACCTAGCTCCACTTCGACTCCTCAGGCTCAGGCAGACCATATTGGAATAAGTCTGCCTGTTCGAGCAGACCTAGTTTTGCTGACCCGCATTTTTACATGTGTCTAATAGTTTGACTATAGTGTGACACGCCCCCATAATGCCCCCAGAATGTCCCCACATGTTTAGCGCATTAAAAAGTGTCAGATCTGTCAAACAATGCTCCAAACATGTTAATTTGATGTGCCAAACATCACACACCGCTCACTTTTACATGTTTTACTCCAGAAAATGGCTAAAAACCTTTTCATACATGTCTCCTTAAAGGAGTTGTCTCCCCACAGGGTTTCAAAGAATGCATTGAAGAAATTCTCCTGTACTTCCAGGTTCATACTAATTTGCTAGCTCCGTCATGTACAGCTTAGTTGTGCTTTACAAGATGCTAATTATGAATAGCTTCTAACTACTCGAAGGACTTCTTACTGATCCCCAAACAAAAGCCCTAATACAGAGCTGTTTACTTGAGATAAATCAAGCTTTTTACTGTCTGGCATAACAGGACACTGACTACACCGCTGAACCAGTTTGTGATGCTCACTCTCTTTTATCTCATTGAACAAACAGCCCAGGAGATTTGTTACAGGTCCCTCAGTTAGCTGAGGGAACTGAAATAGCCAGGGTGTAATAAATTCCTTGTACTACTTTAGGGAAAAACAGAGGAACAATGCAATATATTTGGAAAAATGTCCTTTAATTATGTGTTCCCCATTTTTGAAAGCTATTCTTTGTAGCGAGACCACCCCTTTAAGTGTTTGAAACAGCAGGAAACAAAGTTATCTGAACTCCCCACCGCAATTGCAGAAATCTGGCTGTCAATCACCTCATGGCTCCTGCAGCATCGTGCATGCACAGTCCAACCATTACGTACAGAAAAGTCATGGTAGAATAAGGAGTTAGGGTGACATGTTTGAACGTTGCCGCTGACAGGCCAGTTCTAAATTACTTTAAAGCAGTCTAGAATGAGCCAGAATGTATGAACCTGTTCTTCTGCAGTTCATACATTGTAATCTAGTGCCGATACGACAGCTCAGGCTCAGGCACCACCTTTAACCTGGTCTGGCTGTTCTAACTGTAATGCGCCTAGATTTGGCGTCAAAGAATCATAAATGTGTCTACTTCTATGATTGTGGTGCAACGCCCCCAGAACACCCCAAATCTTTGGCGCGTTACAAAGTATCTTTCTCTCATTACAAAGGCACTTATCGCACCAAAGTTTGGAGTGCGTCTGCTCATACATTCATTTTGGCTCAAAGTACACCAGAAAACTGTCACAGCCCCCTTCATACATGTCTCTTACTTGGCTCTTGAAGTCAAGAAAACTATAAAGGAACACATACAGCATAAGATCAGGTACTAAATACAAATGTGTTAAACTTATCAGAGTATGTTTTATATTTCTTGCTTTCATGATAGCCTTGTACGCTCTTGGCATTCTCTTGGTCAGTTTCATTAGGTAGACTGTTCTTGCATATATTTTAATAATATATATATATTCACACTTCAGGCAAGCTAGACGAAGACAGCTAGAACCCCAAAGGAAGTTAATTGGATCAATCATGATTTGTCGGACTATGATTAAAAAGAATCTATTATACCTGTTATGGCTCCAATAATAGTCAAGAAAGTAATATCAACAATTTATCTTTTGATTATCTGAAAATATTTCTTTAAACTGTGTTTTTGCTGTTTTATGGCAGGTACTACAGCTTTATACTTATTTTTGGTTATGCATCCTGCAATAATTAGCAATTCACCAAACCCCAAGACATTTGAAGAGATGCAGTTCTTCAATGGAAATAACTACCACAAAGGTTTGGATTGGTAAGTGTCAAACTGAATGTTTATGCATTTTTTTCCTTTTGTTCATGCCTTACCTGTTAGATTGGTCTCTTGAAAATAGGTTACTCATAACATGTTACTCTTTTGGAACACCCAGCTGCAGTCTGTAGGAAACCCCTAAAGTAAATGTTAAATTTCTTTACAAACTGCCCATTTAAGTCAATGGTTGTCAGTATAATGCATCAGTCTCCACTTTAACCAAAAGATGAGGATCTTGACGGCTGTACTCTATAAAAATTAGTCTTCTAAAAATGAAAAATTATAAAAGCTACTAAACACAATATATTATGTGTAGGAATAATGCATGGCTAAGCCCAATGCTGATTTTGGACTTTCACGTAACCCACTGGTCTTTTTTTTCACTTTTCCAAAAAACCATCACAGAGAGCTTCATAATTACTAGCCCAGCTATTTGTCTGACACAGGGGAACCAGTATTGAACAAGGGCAAAGTTCACACTGTGTAATGACTGCAATCTGTCAATATTTTATTAAAAACAAAACTGTGTAGGTCTTATTGGCTTAGTAGCCATTAAAATGTAGAAAAAAAACACCCCATCCAATTTAGGTTTGGCTAAGGTACATCAATCTTCCTGTCAAAAGGCAGAAATACCAGATGATCAATCTATGTCCTTTCCTCAAATAAAATAATTGATGCAGGTGTGTAAAAGTTTGTGCTCCCCTTGCCACTTTTTAGATATACATTTTTTACAATTTATAAAATGTATATTGAATAAGTATTAATTGTGAGCTTAAAAGAAGCCCCATTAAAGGGAATGTGTCATCAAAAAATGACTTATTGTTTAACTCACATTTTTATGTTAAACACATTTTTTAGAAATTTTGTGTTACTTTTTTTTTAATTTTTCAGATCACTTTAAAGGGAATGTGTCCAACAAAAAATGACTTAGTGATTAACTCACATTTTTAATGTTAAACACTTTTTTATGGAATTTTTGGTTATGTGTTTTTTAATTTTTCCATATACTATTCATAGTGTTTTTATAATTCTTAGTCCTTGTAATTTCACTTTGGCCACTAGGCCAATAATCTTGTCTGATACTTTTTTTTGTTTTCTGCTCTGATTAGAGAGCTTTTCAGCATGTGCTCATTATCAGTAAAACAGGTCAAACTGAAAGAGACACCATTGTGTCAGAATAAACACAGGGATCCACCAGTTCACCAGAGGAGAATTGTCACAGCTCCTCCCTCTCCCCTCCCTTCCAGTGAGAACTCCCTATACAAGTCTATGGACAGAAAACTGACTTAAGAATCCTATTGGCATGAAGCTGCTGTAAAGTTATCTCTCTGACTGCTGTTAAAGCAGTGCAAGCAGAATGTCTTCCCCACAATCATATATAGCGGCCTAAAATTTGAGAATCTACAATCAGGAAATAAAAAACGCCAAGAGGAAAAAGAATATGGATCATGGTCATGATTTAATAAGTAAAAAAAAAAAAAAATTGGCGACATATTCCCTTGAAACCCCTTAAGGACCCAGCCTGTTTTGACCTCCTGACACCGCCCTATATTTATAAATCAGACATGTGCAATTAAATGTGAGAATAAATTATTGACACTTTACCAATCCATGAGAATCAGAGAGTTATTTTCCTCTGACACATTGTGCTTTTAATTTGTAAGAAATTTTTATCCAACAGATCCTATGTTTGTTTTGTGAAAAATATCAAAATTTCCTGAAAAATTGAAAAAGATTTGCGATTTTGAAAGTTCAAAATTTACAGCTGCAAGACATATAATTGATTCACCCACAAAATAGTTTAGAACAAGCATCTACCATATTTCCACAATAGGTTGCATCATTTTTTTAAATGTCCTTTTTTTTTTTTACGACATTAAGGGCTTAGAAATTAGAGTAAATTTCACACATTTACAAGAAAATTGCAATATACATTTTTATAGGGACCCCTCCAGTTTCAGAACGTGGCTTTGAGGGCCTGCATGTTAGATACCCCTATAATGACACCCCATCATGAGAACTAGACCCTTAACGAATTTACAACACAATTAAGGATTTTGATAACCCTTCAGATATTTCACAGAAATTAAAGCAAAGATGGATGTGAAATTTCAAAAATTTTCACTATTTTATAGCAGATTTTCAATATTTATACCATTATTCACTGGAATACGTTAAATGTGACTAGGTAAATGCAACTAATATCAATTCCCCCAGGTCTGCCGTTTTAGAGATAACCCATATGTGACCCTAGTGCATTATTTGCTCACCCCTAAGCCCCAGAATAGAGGGAGCACCATACTATATCTGGGGTCTCATTTCCACTACGATTTTATGAGCGCCATTTCAGTTTGGGGAATCACCCTAAAGGATTGCTAAAACATTAATAAACACCCCTAAATAGACCGAATACTTGGAAACACACCCCTTAAAGAATATCTCCAGGGGTGGCATTTAGTATATAGGACCCCAGTGATTCACAAATTTATTTTTTAGCATAAGGCTGAGAAAATTAAAAAAAAAAAAAAAAATTCAAACTCTGCAAATTTTATCTTAAAATGTTCATAATATATCAAGGAGTCCTGGAAAAAATATAACCCTAAAAACTTTTTTAAGCATTTCTTCCAAGTTCGGATACCCTACAAGTGGGTGTAAACTGCTGATTTGTGTTGCTGGCAGGGCTATAAGGGAGGGAGCGCTATATGGCTTTTTGGAACGCAAGATTTTGGTGGGGCCATGTCGCATTTGCAAAGCCCCCGAAGTAGCAGAACAGGCGAAACCTTCCCAGAAGTCGCCCATATTGATTCAACACCCCTAGGTATCTCATCTAGGGATGTATATCTGCAATTTAGGCACACAGGTGTTTCCATAGTTTTTTTTTAGCATTGGGCAATGAAATGGGGGAAAACGCAAGTTCAGTCATTGTTTTTTGAGTATCGAATTTACAGCATTTCGCCGAGCAGTGTAAATGACCTGAAGAACTTTACTATGGGGGTCGGGTAAAATTACAATGAAATAGATATAATATAGTTTTTTCTGTTTTATACTCTTACACAGTAAAATACTCTATAAAAAGATTTGCGTTTTTTTATGTTGTCCGATTCTCACAGCCATAACTATTTTATTTTGCTGTTCCTAGCTGTGTAATGGGCTTGTATTATGCGGATAGTTGTGTTTTATTGGTACCATTATGGGTGGGCATATGATGCATGTTCATTAATAAGGTTTTTTCTGAGATTTTTGAACAAAATACAGCAATCATGGTAGTGTTTTTTAATTTTTTATTTTTTTAATATCGGTCACTGTAACGTTAGTATAGACATGGTATCTTTACTCAGCAGGTCAATACGATTACACCGATACCCAATTTGAATATTTTTCTTTAGTGGTTTACAGCTTTTAATACAATGAAAAACACTTATTATTCAACCAGGAAAATACGTTTTGCATCGCCATAGTCTGAGAGCCATAACTTTTAAATTTTTCAGTGCTTGGAGCTGGTAGAGGGACTTGTATTTTTGCGAGATGAGTTGCGTTTTTATTAGTACATTTTGGGGGGACAAGGCTTTTGATCGCTGTTAAATCCATTTTTTGGAGGCCATGGTTGAAAGAAAATACTGCAATCCTAGTAGTGTTTTTTATTTTTATATTATAACAGGCTCACCGTGCAGTATCCGTGATAAGTTTAGCTTTACTCCTTTGGTCCTCTACTCTTATGGCGATACCCTATTTATATATTTTTTTTTATGTTGAAGCACTTTTAAAAAAAAAAGAAAAAATCTTATAGTTTGAAAAACAAAAATTAATGCAACGCTATCTTCTGAGGAGATTTTTCAATACATTTTTTATTATTTCCGTAACAGGCTGTAAAGGATTTTTTATTGCGGGATGAACTGAGTTTTAATTGGGACAACATGGCGATTCTAGAGTTTTTGAGCGCTTTTATTCATTTATTGCAGCGGGATGAACAATAATCTTAAATCAGTGATTGATTTTTTTTTTATATATTTTACGGGCGTTCACCGAACATGTCAATTAAACATTACAGATATATAGGGCAGGTCGTTACGCACAGCGGCGATACCCAAATATGGGTACTTTGATTTATTTTGATCTTTTTTGGGGCGATTGGCGTTGTAAAGGGTAATAGGGCGGTGTACGGTATTTTTATTTATTTTTCGGTTTTTGTTTTACTTGTTTTTCACTTTTTTTTACTTTTTTACACTTTTTCACGTTTTTTTATTTTACTTTTCCCCCTGGGGAATGGAATGAGAGATCATTAGATCTCTCATTCAATATGAATCAGTGCATAGCTTGTTGCAAAGACTGGTTCCTAAGACAACAGTCAGTCAAGAGATGCCAGGACAACCCACAGGGCACGCGTGCATCGTGACTCACCAGACAACCTGTATGGCAATTCTCAGCCTTCCGTGCTGACTTCAGAAGGCAGGACTGCACGGATCGCCCGATCCTTGCGCGTGCTGTCCGCCGACAGAGATGCAGGAGTAGCGATCTCCTTCTGTGCGTCTCCCATAGTTATTGCGACCGATCGTCGCGATAATTAAGGGGTTAACCGCCCCCCCCGCCCCCGGAGCGAACCTGGGTCGGGCCAAAGCTGCGGGATGTCAGCTGTAATAATACGCTGACACCCCGCGCCTATTGCGCAAACTCTGCTTTAGAGTATGCGCGATCCTCAGTACGTATCCAACGTCCAGGTTGCGTTAACCCCCCAAAACGACCTGGACTATGGATACGTCTGAATGACGTTAAGGAGTTAATGTAATTATTTAAAAAATCCTTAGTCCTACAGTTTCACTTTGGCCACTAAGCCTAATAATAATTCTGACGCATCCTGATTTGTTTAGAGAGCTTTTCAGCATTGTGCACAAATATCAGTAAAAGCATGGTCAAACTGAAAGGAGACACCGTTGAGTACAGATAAACACAGAATCCACAAGTCACAATAGTAGATAGTCAAAGCTCCCCTTCCCTCTCCCTGCACAGTGATTTTCTTCCCGGTCACAGAGCATGACTAGAAACTCTCCTATAGAAGTGAAATGGGACAGAATCTGTCCCCTAAGAATCCTATGTGGCATGAAGCTGCTGTAAGTATCTCTCTGACTGCCCATAAAGCAGTGCAAGCAAGAATTTCTTCCCTACACAATCAACAAAACGCCGTACCTACATTCAGGAATAAAAACGTCCGGAGGAAAAAGAAATAGGATCAGGGTCTTGATTTAATAACTAAAAAAAAAAAATGGCGACAGATTCCCTTTAAAGGAACCTTCTGCTGCCCCTCTCCCATTAATCTCCTCTGAAACTGTGTACTTGCTTGAGCTGGCAAAGAAAGTTTATAGTCCTTTTTAGAGTCATAGGGTGACATGTATGAATGGGGCTCTGCCGGTTTTCTGGTAGGCTTTAAGCCAAAAAAACAACTGTTGTAGCCCTGTTCTATAGATGTATAAACTGTTGTACACCACAACTTGGCGCACCAAACACAAAACTTTTGCGGCCAAAATATGCTATGGCATATGCATGGCATACCATACGCCAGATTTATGAACACACAAACGACAGGTTCATACATACTGTTGCATTCTACATCTCAATATCGATTCGAACTGGGGTGTCGGCACTAAGTTTCATACATGTCACCAATAGTGTTTCATTTTTACATCTATATAGCCATGTGAGGGCTTATCTTTTGCAGGATGTGTTACTGTAAATTGTACTAAATAATATACTAAGTAGCCCAAAAATAAATTTTGAGGTGGTATTTGAATTTCAAAGAAAACTTTAAATCCACCAATGTTTCATATACACTCACCGGCCACTTTATTAGGTACACCTGTCCAACTGCTCGTTAACACTTAATTTCTAATCAGCCAATCACATGGCGGCAACTCAGTGCATTTAGGCATTTTGACATGGTCAAGACAATCACCTGCAGTTCAAACCGAGCATCAGTATGGGGAAAAAAGGTGATTTGGGGGCCCTTTAAAACGTGGCATGGTTGTTGGTGCCAGAAGGGCTGGTCTGAGTATTTCAGAAACTGCTGATCTCCTGGGATTTTCATGCAAAACCATCTTTTAGGGTTACAGAGAATGGTCCGAAAAAGAAAAAACATCCAGTGAGCGGCAGCCCTGTGGGCGGAAATGCCTTGTTGATTGCCAGAGGTCCAAAGGAGAATGGGCAGACTGGTTCGAGCTGATAGAAAGGAAAACAGTGATCAAATTGCACCCGTTACAACCAAGGTAGCAGAAGAGCATCTCTGAAACGCACAGTACGGCGAACTTTGAGGCAGATGGGCTACAGCAGCAGAAGACCCACCGGGTGCCACTCCTTTCAGCTAAGAACAGGAAAACTGAGGCTCCAATTTGCCCAAGCTCATCGAAATTGGACAGTAGAATTGGAAAAACGTTGCCTGGTCTGATGAGTCTCGATTTCTGCTGCGACATTTCGGATGGTGGGTCAGATTTGGCGTCAACAACATGAAAGCATGGATCCATCCTGCCTTGTATCAAGGGGTTCGGGGCTGGGTGGTGGGTGTCATGGTGTGGGGAAAAATTTTCTTGGCACTCTTGGGCCCTTGGTACCAATTGGCATCGTTGCAACGCCACAGCCTTCCTGAGATTGTTGCTGACCATGTCATCCCTTTATGCCACAATGTACCCAACATCTGATGGCTACTTTCAGCAGGATAATGCGCCATGTTTATAAAGCTGGATCATCTAAGACTGGTTTCTGGAACAACACAATGAGTGAACTGTACTCAAATGGCCTCCACAGTCACCAGATCTCAATCCAATTAGAGCATCTTTGGGTTTTGGTGGAACGGGGGATTCGCATCATGGATGTGCAGCCGACAAATCTGCGGCAACTGTGGTGATGCATCATGTCAATATGGACCAAAATCTCTGAGGAATGCTTCCAGCACCTTGTTGAATCTATGCCACGAAGAATTGAGGCAGTTCTGAAGTCAAAAGGGGGTCCAACCCGTTACTAGCATGGTGTACCTAATAATGTGGCCGGTGAGTGTATGTTCACTATACAGTATACAGTAAATAACATACTGTATTTCTATTATTTGGAAGGTCAGAATGATTACAGTGATACCAAATCTGTATAGTTTTTGTTATGTTTTACTTTTAAAAAAAAGTACAAAAATGTTTTAGTTTAAAAAGTGTTTTATACCGCCATGTTCCATGAATCATAACATAGTTTTCTATTGATGGACCTGTCTGAAGGCTTGCTTTTTGGCATGGTATACTGGAGTATTTATTTTCCCCATTTTTATTTAAATAGGACTTATTGATCACTTTGGGCCACATGTATGAAAACTGTTTAGGTCCAAAATTCACTGTTGTCTACAGCAACCAATCAGAGCGCACCTTTCATTTCATGTAGTGGTCTGGAAAATAGAGAGGGGCACTATGATTGGTTGCTATAGGCAGCAAAGTGAATTTTAGACCTAGACAGTTTTCATACATGTGGCCCTTTGTATCTATTTTTTGGAGAAGGCAATGTAATCCAAGAAAACACATTCACAGCATGGGATAAATAACAGGATATTCTAAAGTTTCAGACTTATATGGACATGTTAATACATTATTGTGTATTTTTTGTATGTTAAAAGATTTTATTACTTATATTTTAAGTCCATCTAGGGGACTTGTATATGTTTGACTGTTTGTGCAATACACTGCAGTACTAATGTATTGCAGTATATTGTCATTTTACCCCACTTTTATTATACCCTGCATCTGGTAGAGTATAATAGGTGTACTAGCATGGCATATCTAAGGCAGAGGCAATCATAGGCAAATAGCTGGCACCCAGTGTAAATGGAGCAGGCTCGCTTCTTGACCTGATGTAATGGTCTGGTAGTGGATCCGCTGGACCACCGCAAGCGATGGTGGAAGCCCACACCAGGGAGCAGAATCTAAGTAGGTCCCGGTTTTCACCAGCGCCCGCCGCAAAGCGGGATGGACTTGCTGCGGCGGGAATCTACCAGGTCGCTTCCACTGGCGGGACTTGTTTGCGGCGGCAGCCAAGGGTAGGCAAGGTACGGAATCGGCAGACAGGCTCGTAGTCGGGGACAGGCAGGAAGGTCAGGGCAGACAGCAGAGATTCGTGGTCAGTAAACGTAAGCAAGCGGGTTCGGTACACGGTAGACAAGACAAGACTTTCTGGAATGGTTACTCGGCATGAGCACTACAGATCCGGCAAGGCTGCCAGGAAGAGGCCGGACTTAAATAGGAGCAGTGCCCGGTAATGGCCAATTACCGGTTCACTGTCCCTTTAAATTTCACACTGACGCGCGCGCCGAGGGACTGAGACGGACGGGACAGGAGCATGGCCGGGTAAGTGACTAGTGGCACGGGCAGAGGGGTGAGAGGACCCCGGATCCGAGGTGCGGGATGGGGCGCCGCTCGGAGACGGGGCACGGGTGCGCCCGCGACCCGGGACGAAGGTCGCAGAGGCATCCGTGACAGTACCCCCCACCCCCTTTGGCCCACCCTTCTTTTTAGAGTGGAGGAATTTCTGAATGACGCTGTGGTCCAGGATATTATCCTCCGGCTCCCAAGACCTCTCTTCGGGGCCACATCCCTTCCAGTCCACAAGAAAGAAACGTTTCCCTCTAGTCCTTCTCATACCTAGAATCTCCTTGATCATGAAGACATTAGAGGCATCCGCCACAGACGAAGGAGGGACTGTCTTCTGCGAGAAGCGATTCAGGACCAGAGGCTTTAGTAGTGAGACATGAAATGAGTTGGGTTAATGCGAGTAAGAACCTCAAAGGGTCCCAGGAGGCGGAGTCCCAGTTTGTAGGAAGGCATCTTGAGGCGGAAATATTTGGCCGACAGCCATACCTTGTCACCCAGGGAGAAGACAGGAGAAGGACTTCTTCATATATCAGCTTGAGCCTTCGTGTGCTCAGAAGCACGGAGCAGAGACTGGCGGGTCTGGGACCAGATTGTCTTCACGTCCCGGAACCTCGGATGGGGATGCTAGAGGGAGAGGTGGGCGGGGATGCAGACCGTATACGATGTAGAAGGGGGAGGCCCCCGCGGACTCCGAATCTATGGCGTTGTCAGAGAATTCCGCCCACGGCAGCAAGTTGGACCAGTCATCTTGGCGTGCAGAGACAAAGTGACGTAGGTAGGACCCTCTCCACCTGGCATTTCGTCTGAGGTTGGTAGGCGGAAGAGAAGTCAAGCTTCCCCTGGAGTTGGGAACACAGAGCCCACCAAAACTTGGAAACAAACTGGACCCCTCGATCCGAAACTATTGCTGAGGGAGCCCATGCAAACGAAAAACATGAAGAAAAAATAGCTCTGCCAGGCGAGGGGCAGACGGCAGGCCAGGCAGCGGGACCAAATGCGCCATCTTGGAAAACCGATCAGTGCTCACCCAGACAATGGTGTTGCCAGCCGCAGGAGGGGATCGGTTACAAAGTCCATCGCTATGTGGGTCCATGGTTGAGTAGGGATGGGTAGTGGATTTTGTAGGCCTTTCCCGGCTTGTGACAGGAGTCTTGTTGCGGGCACAGGAGTAACAAGACTCAACGAAGTCCTTGACATTTTAACGGGTCTGGCCACCAGTAGAACCGGGAAATATCAGGGAATGTTTTTCGGGCGCCGGGATGACCGGCCACCAAGAGCAATGTCCCCATTTCAAGATAAGTCTGCGGAGAGCAGGGCTTACGTAAGTCTTCCCTGGGGGAACCTTCCGGAGGTCAACTGGAGCAGCCGAGATGGGGGAATTATGTGCTCAGGAGTAGTCTCTTCACCCACCACGTCGGAGGCACGGGAGAGAGCGTCGGCCTTCACGTTCTTTTCCGTGGGCCGGAAATGGATCTGGAAGAAGATCTGGGAGAAGAAGAGCGACCACCTAGCCTGGCGTGGGTTAAGTCGCTGAGCCATCTGGAGGTATTGGAGGTTTTTTTGATCCGAATAGATTCGGATGGGATGGCGAGCACCTTCCAGCAGATAACGCCATTTCTCCAAAGCCAGCTTGATAGCTAGTAGCTCCAGGTCGCCAATCGTGCAGTTCCTCTCGGCCGGTGAGAACTTCTTGGAAAAGAAGCCACACGTTACTGTCTTGCCCGTGGGCCCTTTTTGCGTGAGAACTGCTCCGACCCCCACAGACGAGGCATCCACTTCCAACGTAAAGGGTTTCTCGGGATCCGGCCATAATAGGATAGCTGCAGTGGCAAAGGGCAACATTGAGCTTAGAGAATGCCTCCTCAGCTTCGGAGGGCCAGCTTTTTTCTTTGTAAGCGCCACTATCGGAGTACAGTGTAGAAAAAGTGAGGAAAAAATTGGCGATAGTATTTACAGAACCCCAGGAAGCGCTGTATGGCTCCCAGGCCGACTGGGCGTGGCCACTGCAACACGGCCGACAGTTTCGCTGGATCCATCCATAGGCCTTGGTCAGAGATGATGTATCCCAAAAACGGAAGGCTAGTTTGGTGGAAGAGGCACTTCCCCAGCTTGGCATACAGATGGTTATCTCGGAGACGCTTCAACACCTGACGAACATGGCTGCGGTGGGTTTCGAGGTCAGGAGAGTACACCAAAATATCATCTAGGTAAACCACTACGCAGGTGTAGAGGAGATCTCTGAAGATGTCATTCACGGGCTCCTGGAAGACAGGGCACATTACACAGTTCGAAGGGCATCACCAGGTACTCAAAGTGCCCGTCCCTGGTGTTGAAGGCCGTCTTCCATTCATCGCCCTTGCGAATTCGGACCAAATTGTAGGCCCCTCTCAAATCCAGCTTGGAGAAGATCCTTGCGCCCCGCAGATGGTCAAAGAGCTCTGTGATCAACGGCAGAGGGTACCGGTTTTCCACCGTGATCTTGTTCAGACCCCGGTAGTCTATGCAGGGCCATAAGGAACCGTCCTTCTTTTCTACAAAGAAGAACCCCGCTCCCTCGGGAGAGGAGCACTTTCGTATAAACCCCTTCTAGAGATTCTCCTGGATGTACTCCGACATGGCTTTTGTCTCTGGAATGGATAAGGGGTAGACTCTGCCCCGAGGAGGACTGGTACCAGGCAAGGTAAGTCAATCGGGCAGTCGTATGGACGATGAGGAGGAAGACTCTTGGCTTGTTTCTCAGAGAACACGTCAGCGTACTCCCGATTTCAGGTGGTAGGCCGGGCAGCGGCTCACAAAGGGTCGAGCGGGAGCAGGAAAGCACCGGGCGGGGCACCACCAAACAACACCCCTGACAGTTGGAACCCCAACGAGTTACTTCTCCAGATGTCCAGTTCAGCGTAGGAGAGTGGAGCCACAGCCATGGAAGCCCGAGGAGGACCGCCAACGTGGAGCGAGGCAACACGTAGAAGGAGATCTCTTCCTTATGTAGCGCCCCCACGGGAGGGACAGTGGCTTGGTGACAAAACTGGATGGGGACGCTAAAACGCTCCCCGCTGACAGAAGAAAATCACAAGGTTTCTCTAGGCGGACCACCGGAAGACGGTACTGCTTTTACCAGAGACAGATGGATATAGTTCCCGGCTGAGCCCGAATCCAGAAACGCCGGGACTTGGAACGAGAGTCCAGCTTCAGTCACGATCTGCACTGGCATCAACAGGCGTGGAGAGGAGGAGTTTGTACCTAGGAATGCCTCTCTCACAGAACCTAGGTGCGGGAGTTTCCCGCATGCTTGGGACGTTTGGGACAACTCCTTCGGTAATGCTCTGACCTGCCGCAGTAGAGGCACAAGTTCCTTTGCCGACACTGGGCCAACTCTTGCTCTGTGAGATGAGCCCGATCAATCTGCATGGGCTCCTTGGTGTGCGTTGGCGACTGTGGCGCAGGAGGCCTTCGGACCACCGGTGCCAGGAGCGGAAACCGACGAGGTTGGGCTAACTGACGCTCTTGCCGAAGTTCCTCTTCCCGTTCAATACAGCGCACATCATTGTGGGTGGCCAACCGGATCAAGTCACTGAGGGAAGATGGAATGTCTCTTGCGGCCAATACGTCCTTAACTCGGCTTGAGAGCCCTTTCTTGAAGGTGGCGCACAGAGCGGCCTCGTTCCATGACTAAGGTGCGGAATTGCACCGCGTAGTCTCCCACGGACAAATCCCCCTGGCGTAGGTTTAGGAGGGCTGTCTCGGTGGAGGATGCACGAGCTGGTTCCTCAAACATGCTGCAGAACTCACAGAGGAATGACTGTAGGTCCGCCGTCACCGGATCGTTCCTGTCACACAGAGGTGTAGCCCATGCCAGGGCCTTCCCAGAGAGCAGGCTGACCACGAAAGCCACTTTCGCACGTTCTGACAGGAACTGATCGGCCATCAGCTCCACATTCATAGAACATTGGGTGATGAACCACCTGCAGAGTTTCGGATCTCCGTCGAACTCGGACGGGAGCGACAGCCGAAGCTTGGGGCCCCCCAGAGCCAGAGGAACCTCTGAGGCAGGGACAACCACGGGAGATGGTGAAGGTTGCTGCTGGGCAGTGGCGAGTTGCTGCAACATGGTGGATAGCTGGTTCAGTTGCTGCGCCTGGTGACCAAGTTGCTGTGACTGGCGGGCAACAATGGTCGTTAGATTCGCCAGGCTGGGTAATGGCACCTTGGCGGGATCCATGGCCGGATCTTACTGTAACTGTCTGGTAGTGGATCCGCTGGACCACCGCAAGCAATGGTGGAAGCCCACACCAGGGAGCGGAATCTAAGTAGGTCCTGGTATTCACCAGAGCCCGCCGCAAAGCGGTATGGACTTGCTGCGGCGGGATTCTACCAGGTCGCTTCCACTGGTGGGAATTGCTTGCGGCGGTGGCCAAGGGTAGGCGAGGTACGGAATCGGCAGACAGGCTCGTAGTCGGGGACAGGCAGGAAAGTTAGGGCAGGTGGCAGAGATTCGTGGTCAGTAAACGTAAGCAAGCAGATTCGGTACACGGTAGACAAGACAAGACTTTCTGGAACGCTTTCTCGATAGGCATGAGCACTAAAGATCCGACAAGGCTGCCAGGAAGAGGCCGGACTTAAATAGGAGCAGTGCCCGGTAATGGCCAATTACCGGTGCACTGTCCCTTTAAATTTCACACTGCCGGCGCGCCGAGGGACTGAGACGGACGGGACAGAAGCGTGGCCAGGTAAGTGACTAGTGGAACGGGTAGAGGAGTGAGCGGACCCCGGACCCGATGTGCGGGACGGGGCCCCGCTCGGAGTCGGGGCACGGATGCGCCCGCGACCCGGGACGAGGGTTGCAGGGGCATCCATGACACCTGAGTTCCCACCACACTCCCTTCCCCAATGTCATGATTTACATGTATTTCAAAAGTTAGGGAGGGGTTAAACAAGTACACTACTCACAAAAAGTTAAGGATATTTGCCTTTTGATTGAAATTTCAGGATGAACATAAAATTGCTGATCTCTAACAAGGAGCTTAATGGCAAAATTCACAAGTGTTTAATCCCTGAATCGGCCAATAAATTTAGGAGATCAATTTGAACTAAGCAGTCCTCTTCATCATGCTGTTCTCATTTTGACAACATGAGACCAAGACAACACCTTACAATTGATCAACAGAACTTCGCCATTGCGAGGTTTCATACAGGATGCTCTCAGACAGAAGTGGCCACTGAGCTTAGAGTGCCACAGAATGTTATCAGCAGGTTGCAACAGAGATAAAAAGAGACTGGAAGAGTCAAAGAAAGGCAAAGAAGTAGACGATCTTTTGCTACATCACACACTGATGACTGCTTCATTGTAAATAATTCCCCACAGAACTAGGTGATGAATACTGCACAACTACAGGCACATTTAAAGGAGGTGAGAGTCACCCAAGTGTCCCGTCAGGCTATTCATAACCATTTACATCAGCCGTGGTCTGCATGCTAAATGACCTAACCTCACCCCTAGGGACGGGATCACGTCTTTCATGGCCAGGGAGCATTAGGTGGACAGGGGC
>JAODAL010048508.1:0-28957 GCA_025379985.1 Phyllomedusa bahiana | reverse complement strand
AAATTTTTAAACATTTTATTTTATAAAAACCTTGCAAATTTTATCAAAAATTTATTTTTTTATTTTTTTAAACTGTTATAAATGGGAAAATAAGGGAAACATCTTTTGCTCAAAAAACCATATCAAAGTTCTATTAGGCCCTTGCTCAGTCTCTTTGCAACCATATTAAAAATGGGTCCCCTTTGGTTTTGGGACCCAGAAAATTGCCCTTGGGTTTTTGGGGGGACCAAAATTTCAAAAATTTTTCTAATAAAAAACAAGGGGTTTTGCATGACTTGCCCACTAAAACCCCCCCACTTTTTTGGCGTTTTACAGCATTGGTTCGGTTTGCAAAAATTTTGGCCAACAATTTCGTTTTGGGGATGCGCCAAAACTCAAAAAATTAAAGCAAACCCTTTCTTTTCCTTTGGGGGATTTTATCCCAGAAAAGGGCGAAAAACCCTTTTTTCATACATGTTCCCCCAAAGGGGTTTGTGTCCCCAAGTAAAAAACCCCGGGCCCACATTTTAAAACTGGCATACATGTTTCCAATGTAACAGTAAAAACCTAAACCCTTTAAAAGGGCACCGGGCCTTTAAAAAGGGCCCTTTAAATTTGATCACAATTTTTTTATTTTTTGGGTTTTCCTTTAAAATTTCAACCTTCGAAACTTTTTAATTTTTTTCAATGACATTGTATAGGACTTTTTTTTTGGGGAAATTTTTGTACTTTTGGTTTACATATACATTTTTTTGGCAGTTTTTTTTAAATTTTTTTTTTGCAGCATGAACAAAAAAAGTTTTTTTTTCCCTTCCCCCTGATTTTTTTTTTTTTTAAAACTATTTTTAAAACCTTTCACCACACCCACACAAAAAAACCTGTTAAAAAAATTTCTTAGGTTTTTAAAAAGTTGTGGGGTTTTTTGTGTGTAAAGTGGGCACAAAAATTTTTTAAAAAAAAATATTAATTTTTATTTTATTTTTTCCCACATTTTTATTTTTTTTTATTTTTTTTTACCCCTTTTTTTTTATCAATAAAATTTTTATTGATTTTTCCAAAAGGGAAATTTAAACATGATTTAAATACAATAACTCAAAAAATTCCCAACAAAAATAACAGGGGAAAGGGGTTTAAGGGGGGGGGGGGGAAGGGGGAACGGGGAGGTGAGGAAATGCCATCCCTCACGGAGGGAAAATAAACCCAAACCTTTAAACAACAATTTCTAGAACATGTGGTAGCCCTATGATATCTTAACATCAAGTTTAAATTACTAGACATATCAAGACAATTAATTAAATTTTTCTCAAAACCATTAAAGGTTAAACAATGTGTCCTAAACCAGTATCTTGGAATGTGTAGTTATTCATTAGCAGAAGTGTTTGGATGAGTCCAAGTAGCCAATTCGCTCTTACCCTGGTCAGCGCTTGTGGAGAATTTGCCAGCTAGTCTCACAGTAATATTGACTGTTAACTCTTGATAACCTCTGTAGAGCTAGTAATTGTGGGGAATTCCAGTGTCACCGCTATAGCAGTCCCAAGGCTGCCGGTAGTAGTGTGAGAGGACTGTATAAGAGGAAATGACAAGGTATGTCTGAAAAGTTAAGGTCAAACACGCTAGCTCTGTGTGAGAGTAATTTTCCAAAGAAACTTCAAAGAGACGTTTTATGCGATAAGTGTTGTCCAGAAAGAGTGGATACGGGGCAACTCCACCACATGTTAACAGTGGAACCCTTATGGCCAACGAATTCTTCCAGTAAAGGAGGATACCGGGGAAAAGTTGAGATCCTGCTTGGGGTATAGGTACCATCTGATATGAATTTTACTAACCAGTACATGTGTGGTTCGCACATACTGGAATGTTTTGGAAGCTACATATCAGTCTGCTTGTTCTCCATTCTGAAGCTGAAAATGAATTAATAGCTCCACTTCCCATTTCAGAGCATAATTGGGTTTGTAAAATTAACATGGTCTGCTGGAACGTATAGCTCCGCAGAAAATCCTTTTATTTTACTTAGTTTCTGTCTTCTTGCCACAAGAAATTAATGCAGTAGTGAGTCGTGTTTGAGGATAATTTGTTAAACCTGGGTTTGTATGAAGTGTCTTATTTGTAAAATAAACAAAGAACTGATGTTGGGGATCGGTGATATCTCGTACTAAGGCTGCAAATTGTTTGAAGCGACCTCCGCAAAGTCTCCAACCTTCTTTATATTCGTTACGATCCATTGCGTGATTGGTGCATCTGGTAAAATAAATGTGCAATGCTGAGAGGAGGGCAATGGCGTTTGCGTCAATAGAAAACAATTCGTTTTGTATGACACAATTTATACCATACTTGTGCTGCATTCGAGAGAGACAGTAATTTCGTATGTTTGGGAAGTCCCCACAGAGCATAGCTATCAAACAATCTTTGAAAGAACCTTTCGGGATCACCGGAATTTTCACTAGCAGAACCAATGAGTCCTTCCTGGGAGTAGTTCCAAAAAAAGTACAGAGGCTGCTAAAATTGACGCTATGTTATAATGTTGCAGGTTATGTACAGAGAGGCCACCCTCTCACTCTTCCTGAATAAGTATTGCTTTTTGGAACCGTAGGTCTCTTGGCTCCCCAAGTGAAACTGATATATGGTTTTTGAATGGTGGTTAATAAAGGGGTATGAAATAAAATGGCAAGCACCGTGTTTTATGTACCAAAATCGTGGTAGAAGAAGCATTTTAGACAAGTTAATGCGTGCCATCCAAGACAAGGGAAGTTGACTAAGTCCTGGCGATCTCTTTATTAAGAAAAGAAAGCTGATATCTTACTAAATTTTTTGTGTATGGTAGTAGACAAGTCAGTAAATGTTGAATCCTAGTACGGAACACTCAACACACGCTTCGTGCCCAAGGAAGCGAATTTAGAGGCAATTGGGATTTTAATAATGTTCTACAATGTATCGGTAGTAAGAACGATTTGGTTATATTCCAATTTATAATAGTGATATAAGAGGCATATCTCTCAATGAGTATAAGAGACGGGAATCGACGAATCCGGTTTAATGACACATTATCAAAAATGTGTCGGCATATAGCTAACCTTATGCAACTCCTTATTTAAATAAGATTCCAGTAATATTTTCCGTCTTTCTAATATGGGCGGCTAAGGGCTCTGCACAAAAGATCATAAATCAGTGGGGATAGGGGACATCCTTGCCTAGTACCATTAGTTAGTAACAGAAGTGTTCAGATAGAAATCCTGTCGAGTATACTCTCGCAGAGGTAGACGAGTAAATGGACATAATGGAGGAAAAGATCGAACCTTCAAAGCCAAACTTTGGCAGACTTTCTCATGTAACCCCAATTAATACGGTCAAAAGCTTTTCTCCATCTAAAGGAGATAGTGCACAAGATGTTTTCCTTCTTTGACTACTATGTGAGGATGTCTAGTACCCCGCCTTAGCCAACTCTCGTCTGCCGGCCTTCACAAATCCTACTTGGTCCTTATGTATTAAGGAATGGTAAGATATAATTTAGTCTATTCGCTAGAAATTTTCGAGAAAATCTTTATATCAGAGTTAAGTAGGGCGATGGGCCTGTAGTTAGCTAGCTTGAGTCTTATTTCCCGGGGTTTAGTATGGTGGAAATTGTAGCGCAAAGTAATTCTTCTGGCGTGAACCCATTTTGTGTAAATGGATTGGAACAAGCTGCTAGGTGCGGCGTAAGGCAGGTCAATGAACATTTAGAAAGTATACATATTGTTAAGCCGTCTGCCCATGGGGATTGTATTACATTTTCAAATGTGTGGGATTGCTTCCTGAATTTCCGTAAGTGTGAACGTTGGTTGAGCAAAAGATAGTTGGACAGACGTGAGAGAGGGCAAGGAAAGCTCTCTAAGAAGGAATCAATCTCCGTGTCCTTTACTGGAAGGTAACGAGGGGTCTGTTTTTTGAGGTTTAAATAGTGAGCGATAGTAGTCCTGCCGAAAGCCATTTGGAGATTTGCGAGGGTCAATAATTTAGTGTTTTCGAAGGGCCTGGTATAAAGGGAATATCTAGTTTGGGCCTGAGCTACTTTTCACGAGTCTCGCAAGTAGATTTGCACGGTCTAACTCCTTGGAGATAAAAATTCATTTTAGAGTTTTGTTTTAAGTGTAATCCAATATTGCTGTATGTGTAGTACACTAAGTTGATTTTTAAGTGCAGAAAAGTTCGTTCTTTAGTAGCTTGTACAGAGGTTGTTATTTAAATTGTGAGTCAAGTAGCTTAATTTTATCTAAAGGTCAGTAATCGTTTATTCCTGATTTTTTCTCTCTAGCTGGAGGAAATAAGTACGCCTCTTAAGTATGCCTTAAGGTGCACACCAATAATGTATTCTGCTGAAGGAGCAGTGGAGCAATTTAATAGCAATTAATCTGTGAGAGAATGGTAATTTCTAAAGGATTTTTGAGATTTAAGTAGAAAAATAATAAGACGCCATGGGGACAAAAATAAATGAGAAGCGATCTCGAAACCGACGTACATATCGGTGCGTGATCTGACCAGGTTCTAAACCTATCTTAGAGTCCGAGACCATTTGGAGTGGCCTGTCTGTTAAGGAGAAAAAAAATCTATTCTCCGTGCGAGTTGTGAGGCACCAGAATAGTGGGTAAAATTGAGTTCTCCTGGATGGCATAACGCCAAGGTTCATGTAAATTTTCTTCCCAATAAGAAATTTTTTAATCCAGGTGTAATTCGTTACCCTCCTCACCACCTGTCCCTTGGTTTGATCTAATCACTATAATAAAATCTTCCTCAGATTATTAGTTTCCTTTGAGAATTTTCTAGCCTAGGCTAGAGTTTTTGCTAAAAAGGAATTCTGATGTAAATTTGGGTGGCATATAATACAACTATTGTATACCAAACCGTGTTCAAAGTACACTGTATATATCACATATCTTCCTTAGGTCGAATGATTGACTGACTTTGAGAAAAAGCCTACGGAAAAACAGAATTCTTAATAAACACCGAAACACCAGCTTTTTATCAAGCTAGGCGTCTCATGGAACGCCCAAGAAACTTTCTATGCTTAAGGCGGAAAGTATCTTTTCACCACAAAGATGTGTTTCCTGTAAAGCATACCACGTCGGCGCCCGACCTGACACCTCCCTCCACAAACACGACCTTTTACAATGGAGAGTTAAGACCATAAAGTGTTCAATGATATAAATTGATCGGCATTGTGAAAATCTAACAGCATTAAAGTAACGAATCAACATAAAGCTACCACCGAATCTATTGTTCCAGCATGTGCGTATATCAGAATATCGAGGTACATGGCAACAGCCAACTTCCAGTAGCTCAGAAATTTTGGTCAACTGAGCGAACATTGAAAACATTAATAAAGAAAAGAAGAAAAAGAGAAAAAATAAAATAAAACAATAAAGGAAAACTGCTTGAAAAGGTATATCTCCAAGAATTTCGGAGATGCGTCAATTGCAAGTCTATGCCTAATTTAAGATATTCCAGTAAAGGTCAGTCCAAAGAGCTGTGGGAACCTGCACAAGGGAACGAAACTGCCTAACAGATATAATGGGTAGGTCAGTCTTGTACGGGTTCGTGTTTCTGATCTCGTAGTCTTCTCCGACCAGAGCGAGGTGATGGCTTCTGGTCTGTTTGAACCTTTCTTTTGCGGTGTCGTGGTCGGGGAAGTGAGAAGTCCCCAGGTGAGCAGGAGATCTTTTGCCAAAGTTGGTGAGTGGCACACTGTGATGAGGTTGTCTATGGAGATCACTAGTTTGACCGGAAATCCCCAGTGATAGCCAATGTTGTGATCCCTAAGAATTTTGGTGAAGGTGGAATTCTATTTCTCCACAGCAACGTGCCTGCTGAAAGGTCCTGGAAAGATGATAGGCTGTCCAAATCTGTCCTGGAGTCGAATCTGGTGTCTCAGGTGCTCTGGGAAATTGTCCTTAGTTTTTTAAAAAAGTGAATACGGGCAATCACATCCCTTGGGACTGTCGAAGAGAGGTGCTTTGGTTTTGGGAGGCGATGTATTCTATCAATTAACAAGTCCATTTGAGAAGCCTCCGGGAGTGCTATTGCCATCATATCTGTCAAGAAAGGAAAAGAGCTTCTGAGGAGATTAGATTCTGGTATAAACCTCGGATTCGATGTTGTTTTCTGTCTCCTGGACCTATCAATCGAAGATCCAGGATTTTAGATTGATAATCTTTGCACGCTTCTTTCCTCCATCTTTGTATTCGCGACGATGAGTAGGTTATTGAGTGGTTAATTCTGTCATTTTCTTTTCGACTTGGTCTACCCTCCCTAAGAGGGTATTTGGATGTCAGATCCCTGAGGTCCATCATTATTTGTTTTTAAAGTCCTTGTTGCATATTGTTCTCTGAATGAAGTAAAGAAGCCTTTAGAGTGCCGTCAATAAGAAGAGGTAGGGTCCAGTCATTTCTTGTTGTTCAAAGTCGAACCGTATTCCGTGTTGAGGAGAAAGGTGGAAAGTTTAGAAAAAGGATTTTTGTTACTTCCATAGATCGTAGTCTTGGAGATGATTGTTTGAAAGAACAGGTGAGCTTGGTTCGAATTGCACGTTGACCGCTCTTTTTGTGGCACTTCTCATCTTCTTTTGTGTACGGAATGACATAGAGGAGAACTCGCTATCAGGGGAATTGAGCTGCGTTGTTTTCTGTGGGTTGTTTATTTATTTATTTTTATGTTTTTCCTTCTCTCTCTCTCTCTCTCTCTGTTTTTTCTGGCTCGAGAAACTAAACTATATCATAAGTAAACTATATGAAAGGGTATAGTGGCCTAGTAGATAGTCCCTAGGGAATTAGCCCGACAAGAGCTTTGAGCTGTTTTTGCTCGATGATCAAGTGCCAAGAATTATATGGAGATATGGAGGTTTAGTGTAGAGTGTGAATGTCTTATTTCCACTAAGACGGTGAGGGAGAGTGGACAACTTCCAAGCTTTCAATACTTTCCACAGTGCTATCAATATGGAATTGCCAACCGGACACTCCTAAGCCTCAAACCTTATAGTATAAACAGTGTCCATGTGCTATAACCTGCAGATTTTCCAAACAGTCCCAATAGGGCGTGTAATATCACAGAAGTTGAGATTGTCCAATACAGCAGTAGTAATGCTGTATATTTTACAAAGGATTAGCACGACATTACAATAGTGTAGAGCCGAGTGACAATATTAAGATTTTTGAACCGCCCACGTGTATTACTAATTGCCTCCAGGCTGGCAAATTCAAGGTCCAGTCTCATGCTAGGCTTTTATAATATTGGTTTCGTATTTGTTAATTGCAAACTGATACAGGAACTAATTGCACAAGTCCTTCTGATAAGCTAATTTGTGGAATCCGTATGGAGGTGGTGATTAGTAGGCGGCTAAACAAAAGGCCCGAGTTGTTAAGAGATCTGTGGGATCATAAGTGGCAGGTTACTCAGTTTGTCTTTGCAGTGGAATGCAGTACTCCTATTCTGCTATGCAGCTTATAATTTCCTTACGCTTTATATGAAGTAGAGTTGCTCGCAGTATATTGAAAGTGGGTCCTGGTGTAACTAGTATGTGTTTGAACGTTTACAGGCAGCCTTTATGTGCTGGGAAGCCAGGCAAGGTAAAAATGGCCGACTTCCCACCGACTTTCAAATATGTCCGCTGCCGTTGGGGAAGCTGATGGAAAATGGTGGATTTTCCCCGCCCGGGCAATTGGTCTGGTTAAGGGCAGCGCTGAAGGTTTGAATTAGTGATTGTCTGACAGTATCTATGGTTATCCCTCCCGCCGAACGATCTCACTCTATGGCGGTGAATTTGGTCAAAAAAACTTGCTTCTCACAGGGGGAACCGAAACGGGTAGTGCTCCCGTGCTGTAGCCGCGAGGGGAGCAGCAGGTCCGATGCGGTGTCCTCTTTGTCTCCCCTTGTCATCCGGCTCCGGCCCCGTAGGTTGTGCCTCACGGCTTCGTCGACTCCTTCGCGTGATCTCCGCTGCGGTACTTTGGGCACTGATGTCAGGGACACATGGAGCATCGGGGATGGTCCTGCTCACTGCGTGTAGGTAAAACTGCCTCCGCCTCCAAACTCCGACAACAACTCAACATGCCGCCACGAGGACCTCCGGCCGCGTCAGTCTCCTCAGGTGGCCAGTTACTGCCCCAGGATGGTTGGGTCCGTGGAGGGAGGATCAGCGCCTCTGACTAGTTTTCTGGTACTGGGCGGCCTGACGTAGCATGTGCCCACAGCGTCCTCTTTCTTCCTGGCTACTAGTCGCCGGGTCTCCTCCGCTGTAGGGCTTGAAGAGCGGTGAATAGCCCCAGGGAAGTGCAACAGAATGGAGCTCTGTCAGAGCGTCCCTTCTTAGTTGAAGCTGCGCTAGTGTCCGTCTGAGAGCTGGGTTCCCCTGTGATCAGGTGCGACCAGGGGTCCCCAGTTCGGGGTACTCACAGATCGTGTATGGGTTTCTCTGCAGCGGAAGTTGCCATGCCGGTGAGTTACGTTTTTCAGGGTCCCATTAGGTGCGGGCCAGACGAGTGTGTTTGGCGTGCGGGTCCAGACCTCAATAGCGCTGCCGAGAAGTGCTGTGTTCACGTGGGGCCAGTGCTGCAGCAGGGTTCGGGCCTTGAGCGGTTCCAGGCCTTGAAGGTACACCCGATTTGTTCAGTTCCAGATGACGGGTCTCAGGAGTCCAGAGGTGATGACAGTGGGATCACAGAAGTCCCGGTACCGAGTGTGTAGAATAGTGAATGCAGTATAAGGCTTATGTTAGCCAATTTTAGCAGGATTCTCCACGGAGCTCCTATCTCGTGCGACCTACTCCATGCAGGTCCAGGCCACGCCCCTATTTTTTTTATCCCATTAAGAGAAAACTATTTTACACTTTTTTTTAGACTTAGCAATGTTTTAGCATTCTCCAATTCTGTCGTTTCTAGAGATATCCCATATGTGGCCCTAGTGCACCATTTGGCTCAACCACAAGCCTCAGAGTAGGAGGAGCACCTCATGAACTGGGGTCTCATTTTCGATATGATTTTATTTAGGCGCCATTACAGGTTTGCGGACACCCTAAAGTGCTAAAACGTATCCCTAGAACGCATATTGGGGGCCTTTTAGGCCCCCATGCTTACATTTTTGCTATTATCTGCAAAATTACTTAATTAAATTTTGAAACCCAGGTATTCCTCAAGTTTGTCATTGTTTGAAAATATCCATGTTTTTCATATAATTTTTTTCATAGGCCTTATGGTGTAACAATGCTGTTTGTGAAAATTATATCTGTACGAATTAGGGGCCTTTTAGGCCCCCGCCTGTTTTTACATAGTTTCTTCGAGAAGTGTTTTGTGTCTCAAGTTACTTATTTGTACTCAGTAATGCTGTGGAGGGCAGGGTGTGGAATAATAACATGTTAGGATGTCCATGTGAATTTTTGGAGGGAGTGAATAAGGCCATGACCATCACCTCAGTCCTCGAACACAGTATGAAGCTGTGTATATACAATACTGAGGACAGTATACACAGTGAGCTAATTGCTGAAGGACCTTATAAGATAAGCTGTTGAGAGAAATCTGTTTTTACATTTTCTAACATCTAGTCAGCAATGGCATAGAGTCTTCCTCCAAGTGTCTGAATGACAGAGATGAAGCGATTATTTTCAAGCGTTTGATGAAAGGTGACTATCTTTGTCTGATGACGAATATCTGCCACCGAGCTAAACAAACAATCCTCATCCCATATTGATTCTTCTGAATGATGAAGAAGTGAATCTATTGGATCCTCAAGAAGAGATAAGTAAAACATCCAAAACGAATGTTTTTTTGGACAGTAATCCTACATTTAGTCTGACTACCCAATACACAATATTTGAGAAGGCTCAAGGAGCTCTGGGAAGTCCCAGTTACTTTTACCCTAAAGTTGTATTCTGTACTTATTTTTCTGACATTGGATATTGCAGAATAGGTCCTATTATGTTCAAAACCCAGAAGGAAGACGTATCGCTTCTGCAAAAATTAATCCTGGAGAAAATATCTCAAAAAGAGGAACTTTATGCATATATTGGACTTTTCCTTCAGGCACGGGAGTCAAAAATCGTATGATGTCCCAATATGAGAATTATTTTATGGACCCACTTTCTGATCACACTATATGGTGACAATGTCCAGTGGGCGGATATGGAGAAATTAGAAAATCATTCGCTTGTGATAAGCAAACTCGTGCAGCGAGGTTTGGCAACAGACAATTATAGCCCCTAATCAGTATATATATGGAACATATTTATAAAAAATTGCACAAAACTTAAACAATCCTAGTACTAATGTACTGAGATGAGCAATTGTATGTTCATAGGATCACTGCAATTCATACAAAACATGCCAGCAGCCAGCCAAATTACGGAATAAAAATCTCGTGGATGTGTGGATTCTGCAATATTATTATGGCATAAATGGCCGTAAATCTACTGAGGCTAAAGAGGTTTTAGTATGCACCATTACAGAAGGATCTGGAGATCTGAATAGTCCAAACTCCTTGAACTCTTGGCTGTCCCAATAATCCAATTCAGGTAGAAACATCACCCCATGGACAATATTTCACCAATGTTGAAACTATGCATTTTCTTGCTTGCTAAAAGCTATACACTTGTTGGTACATAAACAAAACAACGAGAAATTCCTAGCAGCACTCCAAACTCAATCGTATTCCAGCGTAGCACTTTATAGAGTTGTCTTTGGATTCAATAACAAAGCGACTTTGGTATCTTACAATGCGAAGAGGAGAAATCTGTAATTTTACTCAAGTACCATGCATTACATTGCAGTGTTGACAGCAATAAACCAAAAATGAAACCAGAAAATCATCCTGCATTACAATGCAGGATGTAGAATAAAATGGATGAGATGGTGGGAGAATAATCGTGTAAGAGGCCAAACCAAAACGATGGCCTGTAGTACTATTTTCAAATATGCTGATGTAGCAGCCCTAAATTCTTTCAAGTATTATACAGAAAACTCATCCGGAATTTCATTGTCACAGAGGAAGAGGGACAGAATGCTTATTCTTGAAGGACCTTTGACAAATGAACTACTCCTGTAATGCACACATGGGATAGAGCGAAAGTGACTTGAAATGCTTGCCAAAGCAAACTAACGAAGCAATGAACGGTGTGGCGTACTGTTTCAGATTATTCCAGAGCCAGGAGAAGAGAAAACAAAAGCGTTGTTTCATGTGTCCAAGAAACATAGAGAGGAAAACTGAGCGATATTGTTCCACTTGTAAGGAAACTGTTTGCAAAGAACACTCTTCTGAAAAAATAACATGTCAGAATTATTTGGAAGACTAATATAATAGAAAAGAAAGTTAGAATAAAAATGTAGCTGCAGCTAGTTTGCTGTAGATTTCTATGCATTTTTGTGTGTTTTCATGTCTTTGCGTGAAATTTGGGAAAAAAAATTATTGTTTGGTGTTTTCTGTGAAAAATTATAATTAAAATGTTGTCCACTATTCATATTTTATTGAGTAATTTTGAAATAAACTTGTGAAAAATATTTAAGTGTGTTTTTCTACATTATGTGCATGGGGGCCTAAAAGGCCGCCATGACGTTAATATGTATATTTTTAACGTCATGCGTTCTAGGGTTAATAAAACCCCCTAAAAAAATCTCACAATGGAAACTATACCCCTTAAGGAATATATCCAGCGGTGTAGTGAATATATCGACCCCATGGGTGTTTCACAAATTTTTTTAGTGTTAGGCTGTGAAACCGAAAAAAATTGTTTTTTCCAACAATCTGCAATTTTAGCTGAAAAGGTTTAATTTTTACAAGAAATCCTAGGAAAAAAGCACCCCAAAATTTGTGATGCAATATCTTCCAAGTTCGACAATACCCTATATGTGGATGTAAACTGCTGTTTGGACGCATGGCAGGGCGTTCAAGGAAGGGAATGCTATTTGGCTTTTGGAAAGCAGATTTTGGTTGGTGCCATGTCGCATTTTCAAAGATCTCAGTACCAAAACAGGTGACATTTTCCAGAAGTCCCCCCACCTTGTATTCAACACCCCTCATGGATCTAATCTACGGGTATACTGGGCATTTTGGGTGCACAGGTGGTCCACAGTTTTTTTAGCTTTGAGCCATGAAATGGGAAGAATGCAGTTACAGAATTCACTGTGCATTATAAATGACACGATAACTGTACTATGCAGGTCAGTACAGTTACAATGGTCTAAATTGTAAAAAATTGCATTTTTATATCATCGTAGTCTGATAGCCATAACTTTTTTGTTTTTCTATACATGAAACTAATTAGGGCCCTGTTTATTGCAAGATGAGAAACATTTTTCATTGGTACCATTATGAGGGTCTTACGCGTATGATACTTTGATCACTTTTTATCAAGGTTCTTGGGAGGCAGCATGAACAAAATACAGCAATCTTGGTATTGTTTTTTATTTTAATTTTTTCCAGCCATCACTATGCAGTATAAATGACATACTAGCTTTACTTATACTGCTTTTATACAGTAAGAACTTTATTCAAAAAGTTATGCACGTTTCTGCACCCCCATATTCTGAGAACTAAAACTTTTTTTTATTTTTATTTATACGGAGCTGTGTATTAGCTTGTTTTTTGTGGGATGAGTTGACATTTTTTGGTACTATTTTTGGGGAACAGGACTTTTTGATCCTAGTAGTTTTTTTTACATTTTTAATAGCGCAGTATACTTGACATGTTGTTTATACTCCAAGGGTTGATATGATAATGGCAATACCTAATTTATATAGTTTTTTATGTTGTAGTGCTTTAAAAGTGTTTTTATTGTGTAAAATAATATTTGTGCATCTCTATTTTCTGATAGCCATAACTTTTTATTTTCCCAGAAACAGAGTTGTGTAAGGGCTTTATTTTTTTGTAGGATGAACTGATATTTTAATTGGTACAACTTTGGTTTTTATAAGACTTTTTGATCATTTTTTATTTGACTTAATGTGCTGCATGATGAACGAAAATTTCAATTTTGTGACTCTATTACTTTATTTTTTTTATCTTATTGTGGGTGATTGACATTTGTAAAGGGGAAAAGGGAGGTGCATGTGTTTTTATTTTTTGTGTGTTTGTTTTTTACTTTTCTTTTACCTTTTCACACTTTTTTTTTACTTGTCCTCACAGGGGACATCAGTATCAGTGATCTTCATGGGAAGATGGATGGAGCTAAATACAGGGCAATCCTGGAGTAAAACTTGTTTGAGGCTGCAAAATACTTAAGATTGGGCCAGGGCAACAACTTCCAGCAGGACAACAACGCTAAACATATAGCCATAGCTACAATAGAAGGATTTACATCACAGCATATTAATGTGTTAAAATGGTTCAATCACAGTCCAGACTTAAATCCCTTTGAGAATCTGTTACAGGACTTAAAAAATTTGCTATTCACAAATGTTCACCAACCAATCTGACTGAAGTAGAATTATTTTGCAAAGAAGAATGGGCAAAAATTACAGCCTCTAGATGTGCAAAACTTGTAGAGACATCCTCCAAGAGACTGCACCTGTCATTACAAGTGGTCCTACCGAGTATAGACCAATATTATATACTGGTAGCTACATGGATTACGTCGGCATCATCAATCACCCAGTTAGGAGATCTGCAGCTCCTTCTATATTAAGCCATGTGCATATACTGAGTGGATACTTCTTTAAAGTGTATATAATTTATTATCACAAAAAGTAGCAAAACAGCTAAAACATAGTACAAATGGTTACTTGCGCTTAGTAGTGTAACACGATGCGATTCCAATGGCCAAGTACATGGTAAGTATAATTCAATCTTGCAACAGCCTAGTTTGGCATCCCCTCTCACTTCTAGGAGATCGCAACTGGAGCGTTCAGCTGGACAGGCGGGCAGTGAGCGCAGGCGCGCGACGTTTCGAGAGGCTCCTCCTCCCTTTCTCAAGCGTGCTCTGCCGAACCCAAGCCTGCAATTTATACAAATACATTGATAGTAATACATCCATTCATAAAAATGCTTTGAGGCCGAGTGTTTCATTCATTCCTGCTGGAGTCAATGTGTTCAGGTCATATATCCAACGGGCTTCACGTCTTAGCAGACATGTCTCCATTGTTAACCCTTCACTTGTCTTTACCTCCTCTAAGATACACTATCTGAGATCTGCAACGTGGTGGTCAAATTCCATGAAGTGTCTAGTGACACTGCTTTCCCCATATTTCTTTTTCTTTTCCTGACTATCCTCAGCAAGTAAATTCCTGGTGGCTAATCTAATGTTCACTAACAGCACCAATACAAGGATATTTAAATTGAAGCAGTATGCGAACTGCGAAACAGACCACGTTATTTATTACATTGTATGCACCCATTGCAATCTCCTGTACATAGGCAGTACTATAAGGAAATTTAAGCATAGAATTGCAGAACATCTGGCAGGCATACGAAACAAACAAGTAAATTTATCAGGGGCATCCAGACATTTCGTTGAAACACATGAGAGCAGGATTGCATCTTTAAAGTGTGGCATAATGGAGAGGGTAAATAAGCCACATAGAGGGGGAGATTGGGAACATAAAGTAAGGTTACGAGAGGCCTATTGGATTCTTACATGCGATACCCGCTACCCCAAAGGCATGAATAAACGACATGATCTCATGTATATACATTGAAAAACTGTCAAACGTATAATGCATTCATTTTAGAAAATCAGCATATATTGCATGAAGCATTTTGCAATCTCATGTTGTTAACCTGCAAAACTGCCAAACATGTGTCGAATATATACTATATAAACGTTAGGAGATTTGCATTAACAACATAATAGCTGTTTGCAATCCAAAGGACTCTATTAGGAAGCAATAGGATTTGAGCTATCCAAGGGTTAAAATCTAAGCACACGCCCATGACCATGTGATGCAGTGACGTGTTTTTAAGTTTGTTCACTTAGGAAATGTTTGTGTCAGAATTTATATGCCGTGAAAAAGGGTCCTGAGGGTCCCGAAACGCGTCGGCGTTCTTACGCTATCTTGTGGAGGAATGAAATTAAATAAAAAGTTTGTGAAGTACCTTTGGTCCGCTGGAATTTCCTTGGTGAATTTTCTGATTTGAAGTAAGGAGCGAGACTGGCAGCTCTCCGAGCGGAAAGGAGGCAACACGAGCAAGCAGTAGCAGCAGCTGAATACAAAGAAACAGCAAAGGAGAAGCAAGCCCAGACAAAAACACTCACGGTGAAGGGGTAAGCGGCAGTCTTAATTTCTTGTTTGGACTATAATCTAATGTTAGACTTGTGTTCATTTAGACGAATTTTGACGCTACGGGAGGTCTGGCCAACGTAGGCCTTCCCACACGGACATTTTAGGAGGTATATGACATTTTTTGTGTCACAGGTATACCCACTTTTTATATAAATCTTTTTGCCATTGGTAGGATATGTTACATATGGACCTTTAATTATTGAGCTGCAGTGCTGACAGTTACTGCATGGGAACATACCCTTTTTATGTGGATCTAGAAACAGTTGTTTACTTGATGTTTTAGTTGTTACTGTACTGGATATGATGTGACTGCCGATAGTTCGGCCTTTTCTATAAATGAAATGTAGTTATCCCTAAACAAGCTACCGTATTTAGTATCTGACGTCAGTACATGCCAATGCTTAAGTACGATCTTTTTTATTGTTGGACTATGTTTATCAAAGGCTCTGATGTACATAAGGTTAGTCTCATTTTTTTGTTCCTTACGTTTATGTAACAAAGTATTGCGATCCTTTTCTCCTACCTCCCTGGCTATTCTTGTCATCTCTGTTTTATCATAGCCCCTGTTAGTGAATTTTTCAATTAGTTTGGTACATTGTTGCCAATACAATTCATCAGTGGAGCAGATTCTCCTTATTCTAGTAAATTGTCCTATCGGTATGCCTCTAAAGATTTGGGGGGCATGATGGCTGTCCCTATGATGTATGTTATTTCTTTCTGCTGGTTTGACAAACAGGTCAGTTGTAACACCTTGGTCAGTTTTTCGAGTCTCAACATCAAGATATTGTATAACATCTCTTCCTATGTGGGCGGTTAATTTAATTAAAGGGTGTAAGCTATTAAGGTGACCGATGAACTCATTGAGCTCTTCCTCCGAACCCTCCCATAAGATGAAAACGTCATCGACGTATCTATACCAAGCCTTTACTTGCCTATATCCTGTTGATGTAAATATATGATTTTTCTCCATGGCAGCCATGAATAGATTGGCATAACTTGGTGCTGAAGGAGACCCCATCGAGGTCCCCTGCAGCTGCAAGTACATATCTTCTCCAAACTTAAAGTAGTTTTTTGTTAATACTGTTTCCAGCAATGTCATGAGGAAATTAATGAAAGAGTTAGTTAGACTGGGATCTTCACTAAGGGCTTCCCTAGTAGCCTGCATACCCTCTTCGAGGGGGATGTTGGTAAACAGGGATTTGATATCTAATGTACAGAAAATACATGTTTCAATATTCGTAACGTTTTCCATATATCGCAAGAACTGTCCCGTATCGGTAAATGAGTGTGCATCTCTCTTCACTATCTTCTGTAAAAAAGAATCAAGATAAGTAGCTAAGGGTTCCAATAATGACCCTATACCCGAGACGATAGGGCGTCCTGGAGGGTTAATAAGCGACTTATGCACCTTAGGGACTAAATAAAGGACTGATATCCTAGGATTAGTGCAAGTAAGCATATTTTTGATTTTGTTAGTAATTAATCCCTGTTGTAACCCTTCATTAAGGATATCTTCAATTGCCCTAGCAAAATCATTGGTGGGATCCTTGTCTAGTTTCATATAGACTACTGTATAAGACAATTGTGACATAGCTTCCTGAATGTATTTCTCTTTGTCCTGTATTATAGTGGCGCCCCCCTTGTCGGCTCTGTCCAGCTGAACGCTCCAGTTGCGATCTCCTAGAAGTAAGAGGGGATGCCAAACTATGCTGTTGCAAGATTGAATTATACTTACCATGTACTTGGACAGTCGGATCGCATCGTGTTACACTACTAAGCGCAAGTAACCATTTGTACTACGTTTTAGCTGTTTTGATACTTTGTTTGATAATAAATTGTTTATACTTTCAAGTAGTATTCACTCAGTATATGCACATGGCCTACCAAGTATAGACTCAGGAGGTTGAATTCAGTGCGTGTATTATTTTCTTTACACTTCACAAATACTTGCTACTTTATGTTGTTCAATCACATAAAATACATTTAAATTTGTGGCTTTAGTGCTTAAAAAATGAGGAAAAGTTCAAGTGCTATGAATACTTTTGCAACCCACTGTATACTTCTTTACACTAGTAATGTAATAAAATATTCTAAAATTAAACCTGTACATACTTATAAGACCACTTGTAGATTGGTTGCACAGCCTTAATAGGACAATATGGCCTCACTAGATTTTTTTTTATCTGTCACCTTCACAATTTAGTTGCTCCAGATGCTGACAGCTAATTAACCTGTCATGTAACCATAAATTCAGTGCTGAGAAACAATGAATGTGATTGATCTAAGACTTTTCTGAACAAGCCTATTTGCTGCACCTAGCAGAATAATTTAGAGATATGGGGCGACATAAAAAAAAAAAGAGTAGCTGAAATGGCAGTTTTAAGGCACATTAAATGAGGATACTGTATAGTGCTCCTGACCTTATGAACCTGTCATTTGTGGGTTCATAAATCCGGTGTGTGGCATGCCTTGCATAACTTAGCAGATTTTTGGCGCATAACTTAGTTGTATAACATATTTTAGGCACATAACTAGCATATCTTAGGCACAATACTGCGCCTGGTTTTGGTCTATAACTGTTCATACACACATAGAATAGGGTTACAACAGTTTTTTGGTGCAAAATGCACAAAACAAATGGTGCAGCAAACATCTGACTTGTCGCCCATGGAGTTCAGCTTGACTGTGACATCACAGCTTTCTGTGTTATCTGTTCCTAGATCACAAATAAAGTCAAACCATTAAAAAAGCTAAGAGAACTTTCTGTGCCATGATAACATGGTGCATTATATGTCAAGGTAATATTTGCTACATTTGAATCACAGGTTAACAACAGCAATAACATGCAATAATATTTCGCCACAATTTACAACAAGTAGACAGTGTGATTACGGTTGTTGGCAATATCCCAGTGGATAATATCTAAATGGCACCAATGAAATGTAGGTCCTATGGGGAGATAATCCTCACAGTATGTCTCACGCAGTGTTGTCACTATTAAAGTTCCAACCATACAGCTTCCTGTTTGTGTCAAGTGAAATTAAAGTTCTAGGGGGAAAAGATCTTTACATCTAATAGTGGCAACACTGTGGTAGAAAAGTAAAGTTCCAACCTTACATTTTTCTGTTTGTGTCAAGTGGCATTTATGTTCTAATGGGACATAATCCTCACTTTAACCTATTGCTCTTTCATATACACACAGCACTAAAGAGAAGGCATCACCAATTTTTATTTTATCAATTAAAACCAGACACTAATACATATTCCTTTTTTCTTGAACCATCTCTAGTCATAGTCTTTGGGTTCTAATCGAGGGCTTAATCATCATCAAAATCCATATATAGATAATTCAATGGAACTTCTTTGTGATAAAACATCGAGGGAGACATGTATGCAAATAGCCATGGCAAAGTGCATTTTCACGTCCATTTTTCACTGTAAAATGTCCCTGAATCTATGAAAGGAGTTTTTGTGCACTCATAAATAGTATCTAAAATTTGACATGCCTCGCCTGTGTGTTTGGCGCGTTACGAAACTTCGCCGCATTACTAATGCGCAAAACATGTGTATAGGCTACAGATAGGCTGGAAATAAAAGAAAAGTTATAAGAATATCATGTCAGGGCACGGAAACTATGGTAGTGCTCTTGCTTGGTGCACCTCAGGTTCCAGCAAGACCTGTGGTGTGCTGGCTCTTGCTGTGTGTACAATAAAGGGTGAGAGCAGCAAGAAAAATATTCAATACTGATCACCAACTGACAAAAATTTATTTCATTTAAATATAGGTCAGTGGGTTATTTAATTTAAAATTAATTTTAGATATTAAAGATTTTAATATTTTTGGGATATTATATATTTTTATATTAACTGTACATGCTAAACTTTTTAAGGTATATAACTTAATTTTATATAGTTTGATAATTCTCAGAAATTACTTTTTATTATTGTACTTGTAAAAGTTGAGAAATAATGGACATTTATTGCTCTAAGAGCAAATCTAGCTCCAGTTGGACTCCTCAAGCTCATGTAGATCACATTGAAATAGATCTGCCTGTTCTAACAGTTTGACTGACCAGTATTCATATATGTGTCTAATAGTTTGAATGTGGTGTGACATGCCTCCATAATGGCCCCAGAACGCCCGCACATGTTTGGCGCATTAAAAAGTGTCGGATATGTCAAACAACACACCAAGCATATTCATTTGATGTGTCAAACACCGCACACAGCTCACTGTGGCACGTTTTATGCCAGTAAAGGGCAAAAAACCCTTTCATGTCTCCCAACATCTTTATTAATTATATTCATAAAAAAGATAAATAAATCCTTCTTTCTAAAGCAATTTTAAGCATTGAGAAGTAAGAACTGCAGGCACTAGAATATTCTTAAACCAATCACACACTCAAATGGATGTATAGATTCATATTCAAAACATTGTGGTCCACATAAAACTTCTTCAGTGGAATATTATCCCAAGAAAGATTTCCATAAATCCATTAAGTATAATGTCCCCTAATAGGCAGCTGTCAAGTTTTGCCCAACTCTGGTGTACTTGTCCATGTGGATATAAACATTCCTATCTCTGTACCTTCTTTGCTCTCATCTATATGATCAGTGTTGGAAGAAAACAGGAAGTAACGGCCAGTACAACTCAGTATAGACAGTATAGGTATAGGTGAGTGACCCCTCAACCTCCAGTTTATCATAAAACCGAGAAATCCATTCACCTGGCAGGAGCAGGGGAAATCCAAGGATAAGTTGAAAGTTGTGTTAAAAGTATAGTTTTTTTTATTTTTTATAAAACATATACATTGACTATGCATTTCACACCATGCTTGTCTAATTATATAGACTGAAGTTCTGTTGCATAATGAAGCAGCCAAAGATGTCCGGGCATCAAACTCTGCAAACGTGAAACATAGCTGTAAGAGATCATGGTGATCTGGAATAGATGGACTAGAAAAGGAAGACCTCCAGAGAAGATGCCACCTGCAGTCACTTGATTGCCTGTCATTGTGAATTCTGCCTCAGACGGGATAGCATTAGTCCTGTGCTTACCTATTTGATTATTTAACCTCTTAAAGAGTAAGCATTTTTTTTGGCTGACACGCTCGTTTTTCCCTCTTCACCTTCCAAGAGCCATAACTAGAGATGGGCGAATTGATTCTAACGAAGTGGAATTCGTTTTGAATTTCAGGAAAACTTCGGTTCTGAACGAAGTCGAAGTTTGGGGTACTTTGGGTGAACGAAGTGTGCTTTTGATTGATAAAATGGCTGCGAGCACATGGCGTTACATGGGGCAAAGCACTCTGGGAGGAAGAAGGGCATAGCCTGCATGACATGTGCAGAGATGAAGCCAATCAGAGACCGGCGGGATTCTGTGACATCACCGCACTATATAAGTACGGGCGCGATGCTGGGAGCTCACACCGCTCTCACTGTACTGATTAGGGAAGGTGCTGACGCGACTGCTTGTAATAGCTCTTACTGAAGAACTGATTTTTATACAGCGATTTTTGGGGGAGTCTCAGCTTGTCTCAGAGACTGCTTATCTTAACGTTCTATTTCTTATTTTGTGGGGTATTGGATCTGAAGTCCAGTGTGCGTCCAATGCAGCTGCATATACATTTTAATGCTATCTGCTCACAGCACATTGAATATCCAAAGGTGATCTAAGCCTGTTCCTGTTGTATTCATTTAAAGAAACAACGTTTTTACAATGCAAATACCACTTCATTTTTTGCTGCTCAATTATTTTGCGCAATTTACATTCAGGGGTTAATTAAGCGTTGTTCTGCTGTTGTGGTCACTAAAAGAAACCGTCTTTTTCACCGCCAAAAAATACATTTTTCCTGTAGCCTAATTCACAAGCGAAGGTTAATTACAATTTTTTCTCTTGTTGTGTAGCGTAGAAAACACGCCATTGTAACACGCTACAAAGCTCGTAGTTTGTAGTTGCTCAATTGTTTGGCGCAATTTACATCCAGGGGTTAATTAAGCGTTGTTTTTCTGCTGTGGTGACTAAAATAAACCGTCTTTCACCGCCAAAAAATACATTTTTCCTGCAGCCTAATTCACAAGCGAAGGTTAATTACAATTTTTTCTCTTGCTGTGTAGCGTAGAAAAAACGCCATGTAACACGCTACAAAGCTGGTAGTTCGGGGGTGCTCAATGGTTTGGCGGAATTTACATGCAGGGGTTAATTAAGCGTTGTTTTGCTGCTGTGGTGACTAAAATAAACCGTCTTTCACCGCCAAAAAATAAATTTTTCCTGCAGCCTAATTCACAAGCGAAGGTTAATTACAATTTATTCTCTTGTTGTGTAGCGTAGAAAACACGCCATTGTAACACGCTACAAAGCTCGCAGTTTGTGGTTGCTCAATTGTTTGGCGCAATTTACATCCAGGGGTTAATTAAGCATTGTTCTGCAGTTGTACTCAGTAAAAGAAACTTTGTTTTTCACCGCCACAGATGAAATTCTGTAGCATAATTCATATCCGAAGGTTAATTAAGCCTGTTTGTGCTTTTATATTCAGTAAAATACACAGAGTTTTTAAACGGCACATACAAGTAAATTTTTCCTGCCCATTTGTGGAGCGCAATTTACATCCTAGGGTTACCCAAGCTTCTAAGTGGGTTCATTGAAGTCAAATACAGGGTGTGTATTTATCATATACAGATATCTTCATCAAACAGTGTCTGTAAATTTTAGAACAAACAGTATGTCAGACAGAGAGGTGGCAGGCTCTTCACCTGCGAGGGGCAGAGGCACAAACATTCCAGGCCCAGGTCGCAGCACAGCAAGGAGACGTCGCAGCAGGGGTCACTCGGTGAGGCCACAACTGCCGCTGTCATCTAGCGGCAGTGTGTTGTTCATCAACCCCATGGTTCTTGATTGGCTGACTAGGTAATCCACTTACTCCCAGATGACATCTGACAACCCCAGCCAAGAGTCGGTGGGAACGTCAGACACAACCCTTAGTTGGCATGGCCCGGGAGCGGGTAAGCGACCCTCACCCGTCCTCAACCCGCCTCTGTCCCATCCGGGTCCTTCAGCCAGAGATCTACTATGTGGTCTGGGCTTAGCGCCACTATATAGCGAGGATGAACAATTTGAGGAGGGCAGTCAGCAGGGTAGCAGCAGTGAGAGGTCGTGAGCCAAGCGGCCACGGGGTAAGGCCCGCTTCGCAGGTCCACGAAAGTAGCGGCACAGGGGTTCAGCGAGGCAGCGGCGGCAGTAGTCACTCAGTGCGGAGCGTTGGCGGTAAAATCCGATACTCGGCGGTGTGGCAGTTCTTTGCTAAGACACCGGAGGAGCCGAATATGGGTATATGTAGAATCTCTAGGCAGAAAGTGAAGCGTGGTCAGGGAGCTAATGTTGGCACCACGGCCGTGCGTCAACACATGCAGCGTCACCATCCGGTGGCCTGGGAGAAACGTGGCTCAGATGTGGTGGTCCATCCTGCCGCCGCAGCAACAGCAGCAGCAGCAGCGGCCAGTGGCACACATGCCATTGCAGCCAGTCAAGGCTCCACCACCTCTGCAGAAGGGAGCTGTTTCTCTTTGACATCATCTCCCGGTCCAGATGCTCCTGCTCCTCGCTACTCATGGCGCCAGCAGTCGTTCAGCGAGGCGAATGCAAAGAGACAACAGTATGCGTCCAACCATCCTAAGGTGCAGAAGCTGACCGTACTCCTGTCCAAGTTGTTGGTGCTGCAGTCCCTCCCTTTCCAAATGGTGGACTCTGCACCGTTCAGAGAACTAATGGCTTGTGCCGAGCCGAGATGGAGAGTTCAAAACCATAATTTATTTTCCAAAAAGGCAGTACCAGCACTTCATAAATATGTAGAACAGAAGATGGGCCAGTCATTGAGCTTATCAGTTTGTTCCAAGGTGCACGGCAGCGCGGACGTCTGGAGCTGTAACTACGGTCAGGGCCAGTACATGTCCTTTATGGCCCACTGGGTGAATGTGCTTCCCGCCCAGGCACACCAACAACTTGGCCAGGAGACGCCGCGTTCTCCTCCACGTTGTCAACCTGCGGCTCCGGCGCCAATGTCCGCCTCCACCACCTCCCCCACCACCACCACCATCTCAGCCTCCACACGTACTGCTCCGTCAGACCACATGGTGTAGGGACAGCGGTGTCACGCAGTTCTACACTGGTTGCCTTGGCGAACGAAGTCACACAGGGGAGGAGCTGCTCCGCGTCATGCAGCAAGAAATCGATGTGTGGCTTTCTCCGTGCCAACTGAAAATCGGAACCATGGTGACGGACAATGGGAGGAACATGGTGTCCGCGCTGCACCGAGGAGGGATGGTCCATGAGCCCTGGATGGCGCATGTGTTCAATCTGGTTGTGAAAAGGTTCCTGAAGTCTTCCACCGATCTTTACATGCACTTCATCCATTCCTACGAAGCCAGGAACACCCTCCTCGAGTTGCAGCGGCAGATCGGCCTCCCCCAACACACTCTGATATGCGATGTTTCCACCCGTTGGAATTCCAGCCTGCACATGTTGGACCGACTGTATGAACAGAGAAAGGCCATTAATGATTTTTTGATGATCCAGGCGGACAGGAGTACTCCCCTGTGTAACTTTGATGTCAGCCAGTGGCAGCTCATGCGTGACACCTGCCGTTTGTTGAGGCCATTCGAGGAGGCCACGTTATTTGTCAGTCGCCAGGACTACGGGATGAATAACGTCATTCCACTGCTTCATGTCCTGGAACAGATGCTGAAAAATCTGTCTGGGCAGGGGACTGGAGACGTGGCGACTATATCTCGCGGCCACATGAGTCCGGTGGGGACTGAAATGGAGGAGGAGGAGGACATTGGAGCAGAAGCATTGTCTGGTGAAATGAGTGGATTTTTCTACCAGGTGACAAGAGAGGAGGATCAGCTGGAGGTGGTAGATGGAGATGGGGAAGACGAGGCAGATGACCCGCAAGCACCGTGGCAGTATACAGTGGAGATGGAGGCAGGGAGCCCCTCGGAGTCTCTTGTGCAGTTGGCCCGAAGCATGCTGATTTGCCTGGCTAGTGATAGCCGAATAGTCAGCATCCGGGAGAGGGATGACTTCTGGCTCTCCACCCTATTGGACACTCGCTACCGGTCCAAAATGGGAGCCTTTTTCCAGCTATTGAGAGGGAGGACAAACTCAAATACTATAGGGAAATCCTCCGTAGTCAGTTGGCCGCTGCCTATGTGCGGCATCGTCCCTCCTCTGACAGGTCTGACCGGGGGGTTCTCAGCGCTCACGTACTACTGCCGTGGCTGCGTGGGGAAGGTGGGGGGGTCGGAGCAGTACCAGCTCCATCAGAGCACACGTAAGTCTGGAGTCACTGATGAGCAGCTTCCTTCACCCACCTAGTGAGGAGGGCAGTCGCCAGCAGCAGCAGCAGCAGCAGGAAATGGAGCAGACCCTGAACCAACAGGTGGTGGCCTACTTGGACAGCACTCTGCCACCCCAGTTAGAAGATCCGCTGGACTACTGGGCAGCCAAACTGGATGTGTGGCCGCAACTTGCCGAGTTTGCTGTGGAAAAGCTGTCCTGCCCGGCCAGCAGTGTGGCATCAGAGCGGGTGTTCAGTGCGGTGGGGGCCATCGTTACCCCAAGGAGAACCCACTTGTCCACAGGAAATGTGGAACGACTGACCTTTGTCAAGATGAATCAGGCGTAGATCGGCCAGGATTTCCTCACACCAATGCCTTAGGCGTCAGACTACATCAGCCATGACGCCTCACCCAAACTGTGAGAAATGAGTCTGGGTTCAAACTACCTGCCTCAGCAACTAATTTGATGCCGCCACCCGCCTGATGCCACACATCTGCTGATAGTTTCTCCATCTGCCAACAACCATCTTTACCAGGGACTGGTATTGCCACCCACCTCCACACTCTGTCATTGTGCCACTGTCTGACCTCATGCTGCTGCTGTGGCTGCTGCCATGACCTCCACACTGTGTCATTGTGCCACTGTCTGACCTCATGCTGTTGTTCCTGCCGCCGTAACCTCCACTCTTTGTTATTGTGCCACTCTGTGGCCTACTCCAGTTTTTGCCACCTCCAGAATGTGATTGTGCCACTCTCTGACCTCATGCTGCTGCTGTGGCTGCTGCCGTGACCTAGACACTATGTCATTGTGCCACTCTGTGGCCTATTCCTGTTTTTGCCACCTCCAGAATGTCATTGTGCCACTGTCTGACCTCATGCTGCTGCCGCCGTCACCTCCACTCTCTGTCATTGTGCCACTCTGTGGCCTACTCCAGTTTTTGCCATCTCCAAAATGTCATTGTGCCACTGTCTGACCTAATGCTGCTGCCACAGTCACCTCCATTCTCTGTCATTGTGCCACTCTGTGGCCAACTCCAGTTTTTGCCACCTCCAGAATGTCATTGTGCCACTGTCTGACCTCATGCTGCTGCTGCCGTGACCTACACACTATGTCATTGTGCCACTGTCTGTCCTCATGCTGCTGCTGTGGCTGCTGCCATGACCTACACACTCTGTCATTGTGTTACTGTCTAACCTCATGCTTCTGCCGCCGTCACCTCCACTCTCTGTCATTGTGCCACTCTGTGAGCTACTACTGTTTTGCCACCTCCAGAATGTCATTGTGCCACTGTCTGACCTCATGCTGCTGCTGCCATGACCTACACACTGTGTCAATGTGCCACTATCGGACCTCATGCTGCTGCTGTGGCTGCTGCCGTGACCTACACACTCTGTCATTGTGCCACTGTCTGACCTCATGCTGCTGCTGTGGCTGCTGCCCTGACCTACACACTGTGTCAATGTGCCACTCTGTGGCCTACTTCTGTTTTTGCCACCTCTAGAATGTCATTGTGCCACTGTCTGACCTCATGCTGTTGATGCCGTCAACTCCACACTGTGTCATTGTGCCACTCTTTGGCCTACTCCTGTTTTTGCCACCTCCAGAATGTCATTGTGCCTCTCTCTGACCACATGTTGCTGTGGCTGCAGCCGTCACCTCCACACTCTGTCATTGATGTTGCCACCTGAGTCCTCAGCTTGTTTTTTTCCAGCTGTCGCTGCCATGACTTTATCAGGCTACATTCCCCCTTCAGTTTTTTGGTCAGTTTTGCCCTCTTAAGTGCCCAGGGAATTTTATAGTGAAGCGATTCTAAGAGTGGCGGCAGTCTTGTGCGTGTCATACTAAAACTCAACATTGTATGAAGACCAAACTAAGCTCCCTCTGCATATTTAAGCATGGCACAACATTCTACAGCACCCTGCAGGCTCTGTGCAGCCTGGAAATAGCTGTTTTTTAACGTAATTCGTCCCGAAGTAATTCGGAACGAAGTTATTTTTTGTCGGGAAATTCGGCGAAGTGAGCGAACCGAATTTCGAGAAATTCGCCCATCTCTAGCCATAACTTTTTTATTTTTGGATGTGCGGCACTGTTTCTCCTTCTTTTAGATGCTTTGGCCACGATTGTCACGGCATCTAATACGTAAAATAGCATGGGATAGAGCTGGACCCATTCCGTGCTGTTACCAGCATGTGTCACTTGCAATTAGTAGCCAGCACCCGCCGCCCGTGTAGCAGGATTGCAACGCAATCCTTCTACATAGCCACTTAGCAACACTGGGTTGTAAGTTTACATCCAGTGTCATTAAGGGATTAGGTAGGAGTAATTTTCTGCAGAACACTGTAAAACCGGGGCCATTTTTCCCAAGAAATTTTTATGCTTTATTTTGCTCTAAAATTTTCCCCTTTTTGGTAAGTTTTTGCAAAAGATTGGGCCCCATATACTTATTTAAAAGGGGGGGAACAAACTTTTGATAGGCGGACTTTTTTTAACTTTTTGGTGTTGATTATTGCACCAAGTAGGTAACCTGTTGGTAACAATTTTAATCCTCCTCTATCAGAACCCTAAATTTTTAAAAGTCTTATCATACTTTACCCCTAGGGGGAAACATTCCCAAGTGGGGGCATTTGGCTGATAGAAGGGAGGGAGGAGGTACCCAAGCTAAAGGTTTCTGAAAAAGGGCCTAATGAAAAAGTTAGTTTAGTTTTCTTACCCCAACCCACGTTTTAAAAAGGGAGTATAAAAATAAATATATTTATGTCTTGGGAAAAAACCCTGAGAGATTCCACCTATTTGTTACAATAATTTTTATTTGGGGGAGATCTTCAAGAGGGAGTGCACCCCAAAGGGGGAGCCAGACAGCATGTGTATTGATTTATATTTGACCATGGCTTGTGAGCCTCCAACAATGCCCTAGTATTAAAAACAGTAAACACATGCTTTATTACACAATTGTGGTGATCTTGGATTATTTCAATATAGCTGAGTGGTGGCTCCAAGGTACTTCAGTTTGAAACTAGTGATAAAATTTAGGTTTCATGGTTTTAAATATTTGTTACATTTATTCTGCTTGATTTGTCCCTTCAAATTGCAATCTCTTGAACTTTGATGTCAGTGCTGATATTTTGTATGTAAATAGGCTATTACCATTTTTCTTTATTAACCGTTTATTGGGTATAAAACTTTAGAGAATTTCCCTGCTCTTCGGGGCTCAGAGCTAAAATCCCCCAGGGAAAAAACCCCAATCCGGGACTATGGGGTTTTTGTGCCAGGCATCGTGAGTATTTTTCTGGGATTGATATACACGGTTTAAGCCAAAGAGCTGGAGGGGGATACTACTTCACATGAACCCGTTTCTTTTTGATGGATATACTAGCACGGGGTTTTAAAACTTGTTGGGTTTTTTTATCATTGGGTTGGATTCCCTCAAAAATATCTTTGTAGGCAACACTAAATAAAATTGCCTATCTTGATGATACTTATACTACCATGTATTTTCATTTCAGTATAACTTTTTTAAATTAAATGCAAGAAAATATTTATTCAGGTCAATAGTTGCTTACCTCATAAAAAATTAAATAAATAAATAAATAAATATGGTAAAATGGTTCCAGTAAATTGTATCGCTGGCATCTGTTGATAAAGTTTGTTTATTTCCAACTATTAGTAATTTCTAAAATATATTTTATCACTAATCCAATGACCTATTTAAAATTTTCTGAAAACCAGCACAAAAAGAAATTCCCTGGGAGAAAAAATTTCTCACAATTAGAAGAAAACTTTTTTAAAGGTTTCCCCCAAACCCTTTTTTCCCAGGGTACTTACTTTTTTTTTTTTTAGAATTGCATTATACAATTTTTGAAAAAATCAATTTTGATAGGGTTCCCCCAAAAAAGAAAATGGGATTGTGAAAATTTTAAGCACCACATCCCTTTGAATTAAACAATTTTAACCCCAAATTTTTTTTTATCTAGTTTGAGCGATTATTATCGACCAAAATTGCAATTTGGCACAGTTTTTATGTTGTAAGATTTTTTTAGATCACCCCGATAAATTTTGGTTTTAAAAAAATGTGCCATCTATTAATATCCCCCATATTTTCTTGTCCCTGTCATTTTTTGGCCGGGCCCCAAATTAAACTTTCAGAATAGAGCAGGGGGTGAGAAGTGTGGGGGACGTCATGATGGGATGTGTATGGTTTTCGATTGGCTGGAAAAAAACACATGACCTTTGTTTTAAATAAACACCCCTTCCCGTTTTATGATCATTTTCCCGTTTAGCTCTCTAGCAGTAGGACTTTTCGCTCCCGCCTGTGTCCAAAAATCTACGAAATTTTTTCAATTTTTTTCACAAGGGAAACTTAAAGTTTGCTGTGATCCTTTAACTTAGTTTTGATCAGAGATTTGAAGATTTTTGTA
>JAODAL010048507.1:0-28957 GCA_025379985.1 Phyllomedusa bahiana | reverse complement strand
AAAAAGATAAAAATCTTTTGCTGCATTATTAGAATCTCACCTCCATCTATAAGTGATGCAGTTGACCCACTTCATCTGATGGACTTTTTACAAAGTGATAGGAAATAAGGAAATAAGGTAGCCATACAATGTATAGACTAGAAATGGCACAAGTGATCAAGGCAGCAAAGATGTGATAGGGGAAACTCTGTTCAAGTTTATATGTGTGCAAGTGTAAATGATACTCTTAAAAAGATGGTATCCCTATCAAAGGGCTCAAACCCTGTAGACAATTGTCAGGGACATTGTCACACAGTGTGAGCATAACTGTTAAGCTTGTGAGTCCTGTGGCCATAATTGCTAAGCTTGATATACTGTAGTTATCTGTGAGAATAAATAAAATTACTTCTTGTTCTGCTAACAAGACGCAGCAGAATTTTAATGGGGCTACACCCCAAAACATGTATCTTAACATGCTTAAAAATCATACAACATAATTCTGATGAATTTGAAGTTTTGCAATAGTGACGCTTCCTAGCTCTGACTCATATTAGGCGACACACCTCTTGTACTACATGTTCTAATTTACAAATTTGCTATTTTAACTGTGGATGTCATCCAAAGTAAGTCTCCTATGTGTACTCAGTTGAATGAGTCAGAATTGCCAGAAAACGCTGTGCCCATCTCAGTGTTCCTCAATATGACATTGTAAGGTCAGTTTTATGCTTATATTCTGAATACAAACTGAAGACCCCCTCTGATATTTCCAATGAAAAAAATAAGAGCTTTCTACTTAATCATTTTTTATCATTCAAGAAGCTAGTCAACCCTTGTTTACACTTACTATCAACAGTCTGAAGTGAATATATGTTGAAATACCAACAAAAAAGTATTTCAATGCATATCGTGTAGTCTACTTTTGACTATGCTAAGTCTGCTTTACGCTCATATATGTTTTATTTGTCGAATAGAAAGGAAATGTAAAGCAATGTAAAATAGATCAAAGGTAGTCAAAAGTAGACTATGCCTGGTCACAGGTAAACCACAGTATACAGTTTAACACTTTTTGTTGGCATTCCAACATAAACATGAGGAAACTAGTTTAAAGATGAGAATGAGTTCTTAGATATTTAGATCCATCTGTTATTTTCGGTACTATTTATATTGGTAATCTGCAATAAATTAAAAAGACACTACCATCAAAATTATTTCTTTTCACATATTAACAAGCAATATGTGACTTTTATATGGATTTTCTTATTTTTTATTGGGTGGTATTTTTTATTATTTTTTTTTTTTCCTTAAAACTTTCCCCTTGTGTTGGGGGGTATTTTTTTTTATTTTGGCTTGAGAAGTGTAAATACTATCAGCAATAACTTGATAAGTATAACCCCCCCCTGCTTCATGCAAAAAAATATAATCCTATCTTCCTTTCATGTACTGCTATAGTAATCTAGTATAGTCTTATCTATTCCTGTGGAGAGAATAGCACAATCATAATGTCATTACTTACTATTTGTAATGAGACTATATATAAGCCGCAGCTGAAGTAAAGTGAGGTTAGTCTGCCCTGCCACACAAAGTTGTCTCTTGCAGCTATACGTACCGCAATTTTTAATTGCATAGGACTGCCGAAATACTAAAGTATATCGCCAAAACATCTAAAAAATAGTTTTCCAGGAACATTGGTTTTAACTTCAATACTCTTTTGTGATGACATGTGTCCCCCAGCCAACCAGTAAGTTCTGTGCTACACTGACGAGGGTCAAATACCCCGAAACAACTGTCTGCAGATGAACTTAACTGGTTTGGCTCAAATCCCTTTCATATTGCAAGGCTCCTGCAAGCTACATGTGAATTGAGGATAACTGCACCCAGTAGAGTGGGCTGTGAAGTTCCTTTTTGCCAAACAGTCAGTGAGTTCTGAAAGGCAAGTAAATCCTCACATCGACCAATTTATTGGTGGCTCTCCCCAAGGAGAGATTTTTCCTCCTTTAAACAGAATGAGAGCTCTGGATATATTTAGATCATGTATACTATATTCTACAAATGGACAGGACTAGGCACAGTAGGCAGTCACTCACAGAAACATTGGCGGTGCGGGAGCAAAAAGAGGCAATAAAATAAACAATCGTCTAGTGAAAAATCTTGTTGGACTTCAAGATATCAGGCTGATATCTGGTATCCAACCTCTACTTTGGACACCAAAAGTGCTTGTCCCTGTCCTAATTGCGACCTCCAATAACTTGGAAGAACAAAGAGTTGCACCCAGCACTGGAATACTGCTGGTATTCTTTGAAAACAATAGAAAACTATTGGTCTCAGTTGATCACCTGCAGGATTATTTATAAAGTCTGACTGCTACATTTTTATCGAAAATTTAAGTATAAACATCATGTAATATACTGTACTGTATGTGTATAGCCCGAAACATAAATAAATATGTAATTACAATTGTACTACTGCTCCCTCATTTTACTTTGATGGTTCTTCAGATACTTGGTAACCGTGCTGGGTTTACTAATAGTTTTCTGACATTTATGGAAGAAGGCTCAGCTATTACACCCTGAGCACTCTAGTACAACTAAATAGCAGCGACTCCACCCATAATACTTACAATAAGCTCTCTCTAGGAAGACTCCTGCAGTAATTCCATAGAATATAACCACACAGACAATATGGCGCCTGTAATTCTCAATAAAACGCTTAAATTCCTGTATTTTCTGGTGCAGTTTGCTTCGTTGGTATTTTTCTTTTTTCGCCTCTGTGTATAACCGTTGTTCTTCTAAAGTATTAGATGAACTGATAAAAAGATCAACTATTAATAAATTATCAGGTTGTTTTATATAACACAGAACACAGTTAAACTTTTTATGGCTTATTGTTTAATATAGGAAAACAAGGATATCCAGCCTATATGAGGCACAACGCCAAGTAAAATATAAAACTAAATGATCACATTTCAGACATTATCCAGTACCAATCATAAATGTACAGTATTATGTTAATTGTCAGAACAGTGTGCAATGTCAATCAGCTGCCTCTAAGGCCAGCAGGATATTGGCATTTTATTAAAAGAGACATGGATTCACGGGACAGGGATGTAATATTACAGCTAAAATAAGCATTGGTGCCGCTCATTTGGTATATGCTGTTCAGTTCCTGGCTCCAGTTTATAGAGAGGATGTAATGGAGCTAGAGAAATAGCAAAGATGAGCAACCAAACTGATAAGGGGAATAGAGCATCTTCGTTATGAGGAGAGGTTAAAAGAATTAAACTTATTTAGTCTTCAGAAAGGACGGCTCCGGGGAGACATGATTAATTTATATGAATACATAAATGGTCCCTACAAAAAAGTTTGTTGAAAGCTAATTCATGTACAATTCCCTTTAAAAGACAATGGGACATTCCCTTTGTCTGGAAGAAAAATGATTCAGCCTCCAGAAGAGAAAAGCCTTCTTAACAAGAGAACTGTGAATCTGTGGAATAGCCGCCTCGGGAGCTGGTCAAAGCAGGAGCAGTCGAGGGTTTCAAGAAAGGGTTAGATAACTACTTACTACTAAATAATAGTAATACTGGGATCAGGAATGAAATTTTCCTTTATGGCAGATTGGTTCTTGCCTTATGGGTTTCCAAAGTCTTCATCAGTAAGGGAAACAAAGCCTAAATATTTGCTATCCCCTCCACATCTTTCTCCACCTTTGGTTAAACTTAAAGGGAAAATTGTATTTTTCAACCGTAACTAACAATTATGTAACTAGCCATTTAAAAGGGGTTTTTCCCCCAATCTGGCGTTTTCATAAAAATCGTTCTTCACAATAAGCTTTAGGCTCCCACTTACTGTCCAGGCTGTGGGTGGCTCTATAGAAATGATTGATCAGCTCTGCTATTCCTAGTCTCTTAGAGGGATCTTGATGATGGAGGTGTAGGGACAAAAAAGTACACTGTCCTGGCAGGATGTCTGGCTATAAGTGTAAACTAGCAACGTATTGGAAGAAACGTCAAAATGAATACAGGATTCACTATATTTACTTGTTTGTTTTAAATTAACATACAAGATAAGGCTGGGGTTCACACCCGGCTTAATTGCGGAACGTAATTACCCCCGCAATACCCGCGGGGCAGGGGGGGGGCGGGAGCGGGGGGGCCCCTCACCGGCCCATAGCATTCATTAGCAGCGCGCGTATACGCTGCTGTAATTCACATTCTTATCCCCCCCTCGGCGTATTCCACCGGCAGGGAAGGAGACGTAATCCAAATTCCTATGAAACTTGGGTTTACCGTATTTACTAGGACGTATTCACCGTAATTTGCGCCCCCCGGGCGCGTAATTACGGCGAAAACGTCCTTTAAGCCGTGTGAACATGGCCTAACAGTGTCATTCAGCAGCTAGACTACTGAGGTCTCCTTATTCAGTAACTTTTTAAAGGGAATGTTTTTTCTCAGTAACCCCCATCCTCGATAACATAGCGGTCACTTAAGCAGAGGGAGGTGGTTGGCAACCAGGGAAACCATGTGTGAACAAGTAGGAGAAGAAAACTGTTGCATCTTTGAAATTAAGCTAAATCTGAACAGAAATGTATTTGGTAATAGTCTTCATTTACCTTTGCCTGCATGTTTTAAAACAATGTGTACCGAATGGGGGAAAACCAAAATTTACACGGAATAATTTTAAAAGGGTTAACATTCAGTGCTGTGTTAATTGCACAGATCAAATACAGAGTATCAAATACTAATACATACTCCTTTTTGTCGCCCCTTGATTCAAAACAGGAAACTCTTTTCCCCATTTTCATCGTAACCTTGACCCATCCATACCTGTGTAATAAACATGAACCTATTATCCAAAGAAAAACACACGGGAAAGGGAAAATTTAGATTAGGGACAACACACAAAATATAACTACAGGACTATTGGTTAACAAACAATGAGATGTAAAGGCAGGGCTGCCAAAGTAATTTCAGAGCTTTATACCAGGGGTGTATCTGTAGAGGGTAAATGGGTAGCAGTCAGTTCCAGTTCCTGGTGCCTGAGAAGGCTCAAAATCCCTTCTGCCACATAGAAAGAAACCAATATCATAAATGACATATGGTAGGTGGAGGGATTCATTTTAAATTGCATTATGGCTCAGAAGCTCAAAGTTATGCATCTGCCTCATACAGCTAAAGCATCTGGGCCCCCGGTCTTTACCAGTTCTTTTTGTATATCATATCAACGGGTGCCCTTTTTAAAAATTGATCAGGGCCCCTGACAGGAAAACTGCCAGTAGTGCCCTGATGGTGGCCCTGTGTAAAGGGCTTGTCCAGGACTGTTTTTTTTTTCAGAAAAAGTGACATTCTTGCCCATACACTGTGTCAGGTGTTGTAGCTTAGCTGGTTTCAATTGAATGGGGATGAGCTATAACACCAGACACAACCCAAAAATGACACATGAATATCATCATAGCATATCATTTGCAGCATGTGCCACCCAAAATGTCTATGAAATAGTGTTTTGAGTCATTGGTGAAAAAATGAAAGCTGTAAACTCACTTAGATTTATTTTATAATTTATAGGGGTGGTGCCATGCATTACAGAAGACATGCAATTATATATAGAATCAAACTGTAAAATGCCAAAATCAGTTCTGATGAACAATCCGTGTTTAAGGTAAATTCACACGAACACTTAAATAGAGTACACAAATAAATAAGGTACAGAATTCTTAAAACTTTGCTTTTAATTACAAATGATTAAAAGGATAGTATTCCAGTTAATACCAAAAACAATAAGTGACCACACGACAATCAGTACCAATGGTTTATAACATAACCAAAATATAACAAATAACTATTAAAAGGATAGTATTCTGGTTAATTCCAAAAAGCAATAAGTAACAACACCAAAATCGGCACCAATAATATTGCCAAAATATAACAAATATGCAAAACCTAAAAGGGTTAAACATGAAAATTTCCCAGATTAAACTTGCATAATGACAAGTTGGGACCCCCTCGCCCCAACAAGTACTGTGCAACTCTTACCCATGACTGACATAAACAGGTAAGCCCGTTACTTAATTTAGTTTTTTGGGGAAATTTTCACCACGGGAATTGAAGCAGTACCTGTGCCCCCAAACTCTGTGGGGGGTTTTTAGAAGAACATTTTGATCAGGCGTTCTTCAAAGTGAGGGGTAAAGGGGACCCCCTTTCCCTTTTCATTATCCCGCCGCGTAAAATGCCAGGAAACGCAGTAAACATAGCTCACTATGAGAGCAATAATCGCCGTAATTACAGGACGTATCTCGGGGCACATTGCAGTGCAATTACGCTCCGAAAACATCCTGAAAGACGCCTTTATACTCCGTAAGCATCATTTTTTTGTTTCAAAAATTTGCTGCTATGTTTACTTAATCTTTTGTTTAAAAAGCAAAAATTTTTTTGGGTGGGGATATTCCATACTGAAGTTTTTTAGGGTTACATTTTGTACTACTACCCTCATCATACCCTGTAAAGATCAACAAAGGTTATTGAAACATGTTGGGACATTTTTTGCTCTAATTAGGGATATGTTTGAGTCATCTGGTGTCAGGGAAAGCGATCCAGCCAGGGTCATCCTTTTTCGGTCGACAACCCCATGGTTAGATCTTAGAGTCTTGTTAGGCCAAGCAGGGTTTATTAAGGATAAGCATACATCAATACACCCCACCTCTTTTAATCATTATTTGTAATATTTTGGCAATATTATTAACTAGTGGTACTGATTTTGGTGTTGTCACATTGTTTTTGGTACTAACTGGAACACTATCCTTTTAATCATTTGTTATTAAAAGCTAAGAGTGACATCTATGAATTTGCACACGCCATTTTTTTTAACTTTGAACCAACACCCCAGTTCTAAATAAAAAAGGGAGTGAAAAATTGAAAAATATAAAATTAAAGTGTTATGGGGCAAACATTTGGCACAAAATCAATGCGCCAAACTTTGTAGGGAAAATAAGAGAAATGCCCGAATTGTTTCAGTTCGCATCAAACTTTGGGGCATTCTAGGCATTAAAATTGCGTGAAAATCTATAAACAGTTCCCAACAGTTTTTTTTCAATATTGCCCAAAAAATACTGCATGTATTAGATGTCATAGATGTCGCCCTAAGTTTTAATAATTCCATATCTTATTTGTGTACTAATTTTTTGTGTTTCTGTACATTTCTAAGAGTACAAGTAACATTCTATATTCACACAGTTAGAAATTTCTGGGATTGAAAATCAGTTCAATTAATCTAAATTGTTTGGCAGAAAGCACATACATTTCTGCAAGCCCACCCCAAACAAAGGGGAAACACACTTTATGCAACAAATCGTCCATATGTTAATATAAGCTAGCACTCTAATCATCATCCAAATAGAAACATGCAAAATTTTTATCTTCGTAATCTTTTTTTTAAAAAAGAATCCTCAAAGACTGGTTTTTGGGACCATTTAACTTTTTTTAAACCATTCCCACTTAACAGCCTGGCCCTCAAAGGTTACTGTAGGCCCAAGCTCTGACATTATGGACCTTTTGTATGAAAACTGCCTAAGGTACCAATACAACGGCAAAATATTCCACTGAAAGAAGTCAATGACAACCAAAACAGGGATAAGACACAAGGGAATAATAAGCTTCTGATAACATGGCAAGGTTCCTACCAGGGACTCCCTTATCGGGACAACCACCTTTTTTACTTGTAGCAAGGGGAATTAGATTCCTTCAGGGCACTAGGCAAAATTTGTCCCCCCCCCCCCTTACCGGGCCCGTGTTATTTTTTGGGCCGCTGTGTGGTGTGTGTGTGTGTGTGTGTGCGTGTGTGTGTGTGTTGTGTGTGTGGTTGGGGTTTTTGTTTTTGCAATTTGTTGTTTTTATGGTATATTTTAAATGGATTATTAAAAGTTATTTTTTATTACATGACTATTTCCTTTATCTGGATCGTTCTAAATGAAAACTTTCTAACAGTAAGACTGTCTCTGTTGCCCATAGCAGCCAATCAGAGCTCACTTTTTTTTCATATAGTCTCTGGGAAAAAAAAGCTGACCTAATTTGGTTGCTATGGGTAACAAAACGTCTTACTTCTAGATTGAAGACCCTATGTGTTCACCAAAACAGGTGGTTTATCAACTATTCTAATTGCTGATGTTCTCTGTGTGTTGTGACAATAGAATACAATGTAAAGATGTCAAAAACTTGAAGATTTACTGCCTATGAAGAAAATTTAACCTGACTCTGCATTGTGTTAAATACACTACTCACAAAAAGTTAGGGATATTTGGCTTTTGTTTGAATTTTTTTTTAAATTGACTAAAACCATTTTTAATTTTAGAATGCACATGTCCAACTGTTCAATTTTCCCAGTACTTTTTTTGCAAAAAATCTGATCTCTAACAAGAGCTAAATTCAAAACAGGTTTTAAATCCCGAACACCCAAAAAAATTGGGGGGATACATTTGAATTAAATTTTAAAACACCCTTCCACTGCTGTTCACATTTGGAAACATAACCCAAAAACCCCTTACAATTGTAACAGTATCTCGCCTTTGGAGGCTTCAAGCATATGCTCTCAGACAGGGTGGCCACGGGAGCGAAAACAGAGTTCACACGGGTTTTGCAGTAGAAGACTGTAAGCTATTTTCACAGGGTGTATTTGCAGGCTAATTTACCCCCCAAATTAGGGCGTGTGACCGGGGGGGGGCGGGATCGGGGGAGTGACCCGGGGGGCCGGCCTTCGCCGGCCATAAACTTGATTGCCAGGGGCGCGTATAGCCCTATAATTCACTGTCAATTACTCCCCCCCGGGGGCTTCGCCGGGGGGGAGGGGAACGTAATCCATAGTTCCTATGAGAACGTGAATTACCGTAATGAATGGGCCGTTTTGGGCCCGAAAAAGCGCCTTCGGGCGTAATTACGGCCAAAAAGGCCCTTTTTTGGGGGAACAGCCTTAAGAGTCACAAAAGCAAAAAGTAGATTTTTTAAAAAAATTAATTTTTTTTAAAAAAAAATCCAAAAAAATGGACACAAAACCCCCCTTTTTTAAAGGGGGGCAAGGCAACAAAATGTCATTTTAACCTCCGAACCATTTTCATCATGTGGTCGTGTGCCAGATCCCGCAAGGACCCACCAGTACCTGACCTGACTGATGCATAAATTAAAAACTTTGCGCTCACCTATAGCCGTGATAAGTCCTGATAAACGGAAATTTTCCCGTTTTTTCCCCCAAAGGGCAAAACCCAGGGCCCGGAAAACCCAAAAACAACCGGGACCGAAACAGGCCGAAGGAGGAAACAGAAAAAAGGGGAAAAAGGTAAAAATCAACAAAAAAAAAACATGCAACAGGGGGAAAAAAAAGGGAAGAAAACGGGGCAGGCCCAAAAGCGGCAGGGGTCCCAAATTTTTGGGGGAAGAAGGTCTCCGGGTTTCCCGCACAGGGGGCAAGGCCCGGGAGATTTCATCGAAAACACGAGAACCAGACCCCCAAAAAAAAGGGGCCCCCAAAAAAAAACCCCGGCCGGGGGGGGGAGGAACCCCCCGTTAGAAATCAACCAAAAAAAAGGGTTTCAAAAGGGAGGACATTGGATCCCCCAAAGAGGAAGGGGGACATTCAAAAGCGAGGGATTTTTTAAAAAGGGTAAGGGGGAAAAAGGGGGCCCCTTTTTGGATTTTAGCCCGAAGGGCAAGCGAGAATTTAAATTTAAAAGAAACGTTTTGGGCACCGGAAACCCACAAGGGAGACGGAAAGAAGGGGAAGGTCCGAGAAAAGGGGAAAAGAGGGAAGGAAAAAAAACCCCAATTCAAATTACCCCAAAAAGGGCCAGGGCAAAAATTTTTGGAAATTTTAAAGCCCAAAGGGGAAAAAGGGAAAAAAAAAGAAACACGAAAGGGGGAAAGAAAAAAGAAAGGCCCCAAAGAAAAAAAGGGGAAAAAAGAAAACCAAAAAAAAAAGGAAACCCCCCCCTTTTTTTTTTGAATGAAAATTTTGGGGGAAAGGAAAAGGGGAATTTTAAACCCCCGGGGGAAAGGAAAAAAAGGGGAAAACAAAGAGTTTTTTTTTAAAAAGATCCAATATAAAAACAGCAACATGGATAGAAACACCAAGCTGTGAAGCAGACGCGTTTCGGGCCGCAGCGCCCTAGTTCACTGCTGCCTAGCAGCTGTTTCCGGTACACCAGCTGTCGCTGACTGATGCATAGCGCTCTCCTGGATGTCTCCAGCATCATTGGCGGCCATCATTTCGGCTCAGAGTGAATCGACTTTCATTACTGAAGAGCACTGAGAACCACTTGCCCCTCATCCAGCAAAGATGCTCCCTGCCCTATGTAAGATGATGATGCCTGTGCCTGGTGGTTTGGTTAGGTACCATTGCCCATCGTCTAGCACTCAGACCATGCTCATGTTAATGGTTACAACTGGTCTGATGTGACACTTGGTTGCCTCTCACCTCCCTTAAATGTGTTTGAAGTTGTGTGACATTCATCATCCAGTTCTGCAGGGCATTGTTTACAATGAAGCGGTTATCAGTGTGTTGTATCTAAAGGATGTCCACTTCTTTGCCTTTCTTTGAATCTTCCAGTCTCTCTGTATCTCTGTGGCAACTTGCTGATGACACTCTGTGACACGTTAAGCACAGTAGCCACTTCCGTTTGAGGGCATCCTGCTTAAAGCCTCACAATGGCGAGGTACTGTTAATTAATTGTAAGGTATTATCTTGGTCTCATGATGTCAAAATGTGAACAGCATGATGAGGAGAACTGTTTAAATCCCAATTCAAATTGATCCCCTAAATTTGTTTGGCAATTCAGGGATCAAACACTCATTGTGAATTTTGCCATTAAGCTCCTTATTAGAGATCAGCAAGTTGTGCAAAAAGTACTGAAACACTGAACAGTTGGAAATGTTCATCTAAAGTTAAGATAAGGTCTCATTTAATGCATTTAAAAAAACTTCAAAAATGTTATGTTCATCCTGAAATTTCAACCAAAAGCGAAATTCCCCTACATTTTTGTGAGTAGTGTAGTTATGCCTACATTTCTGATTGGGTCTCATTTAATAGTCATCATTTATATCACCTGACTCATTGGGAACAGTGTATTTACTGTGTGTGTCTGTATACCATACCTTTAAATTGTAGCTTTGTAAAGCGGAGTTCTTTGTCGTGATCTCTCAGCAGAAAATGGAAATCTTCCCACGTCAGCTCATTCTTATTTTCAAATCCAGCCTCCTTAAACATAACTTCTATTACCTGCTCTGCTTGATTTTTAGTCAGGCAGTTGTTAGATATTTCAATAAAAGATCTGAAATAATGAAAAGTAATGCTAAGTTGTTTTCACTTTACATGATTTGTTATATGCACTTCCATTGGCCTTACAACTTAAAAAAAATTGCTGCCAGTGTTGGAAGAAATTGAGGTCAGGCTCATGTCCAATCATATTTGAGATGTCAAATCAAATATTTTCACTGCTGTATATGGCAGAGGCTTAGAACTTGCATGTGTAGACAGCTATTTTATGAGCATATCCAGTTTCAGATTTCTGTCCCTTGGACATTTTTGTCAGCATTTGTAAATCAAAAAAGGAATGGGGACAAAACACAAGAGACATAACTTTATTATTACTATTTATATTTTCAATTGTCAAACCAAGGAACACTATTTATTATACTTTTTCTTAGTTTAGTTTACTTTATGCTCCTTTTTTTATTACAAATACTCATACAAAATACTAACAAAATATATGAGAAGGGGAACATCTCTCCTTATGGAGAGCACCAGTTAAGGCGTGTAGTGTTTTGATTGCCTTTTAGCCCACTACTAAGCATCTGCATATCACAAGGCATTATGGGAAAGGAGCTGGAAAGCTCACTGCGCCCTCTATAGGTTGTAACAAATCCTCAATTTACTTCTGATTCACTGAATCTTTGAGAAGCAAAAGGGAATAATTGTCAAGCCAATATTGCTCATCTACATACACGTTTCGGGGTTTTGCCCCTCATCAGTGTAGAGCAGAGCGATATTGGCTTGACTGGTGGGAGGCAATGAGTGGGTATGAGAAGGGGAACATCTCTCCTTATGGAGAGCACCAGTTAAGGCGTGTAGTGTTTTGATTGCCTTTTAGCCCACTACTAATCATCTATAACAAAATATACTCATGCAAAACTATAGCATAGTCTTCAAAACCTGCAATTGACTGCGGCATCTAAGGGATTAATATGCTGTGACTGGAGTAAATTCTGATTGTGGGGGATACTAAAGGACACCAGCTGTAACTTACAACTGGTTCCCCGCAGCGGTCATGCGTTAACTTACGTCAAATGTCATGAAGAGGCTAAATTAGTCTGTATCTGTCTTTTATTGGATACAAAAAAGTATGAGTTTGCCACAACTGGAATTTTTCCTTCCCTCTGTTTATTAATAAATAGTATTCTTGATGGTTTCATTAATTTCTAAGCAGTTCATGATTCCTGGTATTGGCACAATCCATTATACTATCAAATGCATTTTAGTAAGTTTACAAGTATTAGATTCCTGGTTAAAGCCATTGCCAGGTACAAAAGTTTTTGGAATAAACGTCTCCAGTTAGGAGAATTTGATATAAATACAGATGCAGTGAAGTTTAACTTGATATTTAACACATTATCATACTTGTGGCACAGAACATTGAGGCACATTTATTAAGGCAGGGGCACCAGAATTTTGGCACAATTTGCTTTACACCACATTTATTTTGTGTTTTTGATAGTTTCTAGACACTTCTGAACCTCAGCTGAGAAAAGGGATGTAAACTTCATAGAAAGGGTGTGACTTCACAGTAAATTGGGAGTGGCTTAGTGCGCTATGCTGTGCGCCAAAGTTTAGATGCAGTTAGAAGCACAAAGTAAGCAAGCTTAAAAATGGTGTAAGGTTAGAATAGGCAGTTTTAAACTGTGCCAGATTTATGAACACTATGTTAAATGTGGTGCATTGTAAGACTGTCTAGTCTTTGATAAATCTGGCTCATAATCTAAAATTTCTGAATTTCTGATTTTTCATTCAGCAGTACGTCATTTTCTGATGCTGAATACAGTGGGTTTTTTAATGAAAAAGTTAAAATCCATAGAAAATCAGCAGGAAATCTGCATTAAAAAATCCACAATAAAGATGTCTTAAATTACCTACATTTTACATTGTGGATTTAACTGCAGATTTTGTTCTGAGGATTTTATGCAAGTCCAACCCCTGTGAGAGCACTTTAAAAATGGAGACAAAATTAAGTAGGCTAGGAATACACAGTGTAGTCTTGGCATGGTTACGGTGTAACCGTGACACATCCAAGATTCACACCCCACACCACAGATTCTTATTTAGCTTAATGAGCAGGGACATGGATTAGCAAGTGAACACCCACAAAACTGCATGGCTATGCGGCTGCTCATTAAGCCAATAGGAAATTCCTGTTGCGGGGTGCTGCACCTAAAATGCACCATATATTCCTATCTTAAGGGTATGTTCACACAGCGTTTTGAATACATTTTTCGGATCCGAAAAATGTATTCAGAAGCACTGTGTAAAACGCATCTAACATACACCCAAAGTGTGTTGCAAGTTTGGATGAGTTTTTGCTGCACCAGGAACGCACCCTATAGTTTTAAATAGGGTGTCTGCCCTGTCAAACAGATCAAGAATTGACATGACAATTCTTTGAACGGATCCATAAGATTCATCAAAAAGACACATGTAAAACACGTATCGCCGATCACTCGTCTGAACGTTGATGCGTATTTTACATTGAAAGCAATGTAAATCACACTGCATGTTTGGGTTCATTTAGGGTCCGAAACATGGATCCAAACACACATCTAAAAGACGCCATGTGAACATCCCCTAAGTCACTTTTAATGCAGACAGTCCTTAGGTTACACATAAGATAGGTTCTGTAGTTCTTTTTTTTTAAGTTGAATTTGTATTTTAGTTGAAACAGGTAAATTTTTTTAATATAACTCCAGACAAGAAGTTTTGGATAGTCAGTTAACACCCCTTTCACATTTGTTTTTCTGTCTGTACCTGTGTTAGTATGTGTGTTTAACAAGTGTGGTGTCACATGCTGGTACTTGTAGTTCCAAAGCAGCTGCCCGGACAAAGCTGCTGTTAAGGAACTACAAGTGCCAATATGCCACATTAAACATGTTCTACATGTAAGGGTGCAGATTAGTACGTGTCATGTTTTGTGGCATGATGGCACTTGCAGTTCCATAGCAGTGGTGTACAGGCAGCTGCTGCAGAACTACAAATGTCATCATTGTTAAACATACATACTTATATGTAGACCTAAGATGAGTATGTATGTTTAACTCTCAAGCGTGGGGGGAGGATTGAGCTACTATGCACCTTGAGTGCTGACAGACAAGCCAGGGACTCCCTGTAAAACTAGACCACACAAAACCAGCAGGTACAAATTGTTGACCTGGACTTTATAAGCATAATTATAGTTAAAATATAGTTTAAAGCAAATGTAATGTAACTGATGTTGGCATTGTTCTAACAGTTCTGTACACTGTTTTGTAACTTGCAGAAAACATAATACAAAAATAAATATTTCCAAAATCATACATAGGTATGGAACACATTTATATGTATAATATACTGTATATATAAAGAAATTACTTTAGCATTGTCAAGAATTCCTCCTTTGAAAGAAATCCGTTTCCATCAATATCATACATGGTGAACATCAATTTTGATTTCTCCTCAGGCGAGCCTGCAATTGACAAATGCAATTTAAAAGAAGACATATTAGAAAAGACAAAACATCCATTAAGTAAACATTAAATAAACTGAGCAAATATTTAAATGATATAGAAAATCATCTGTAATACAATGGATTTATACAGACCATAGACCTGGTAGTCACTGACTAACCTTTCATTAAAATTAACAATATATTTAAAAATTCTCTGAATGAAAGATATCCATTCCCATCTTCATCTGCCAAGGAAAACATTGACTCAACAAACAAGGAATAAGGCTTTAGTCCCAGGGATTCTGCAAACTCTGTTCTGCTCAGTTCACATTTAAGAGCCTCTTTCACCTTCAAGGAGCTTCCTGCAGTTAAGCCTTCTAAGCCTGACTGGTCAATGTTAAGAACCTGCAGTGGTTACAAAAGGGTATACAAGATTTAAAATATTGAAAAAATAAAATATATATAACCTGTCTTATTGTTTTAAATTTTCTGTTTTGAAATAAAAATTTATAAAATATTTACGGATTTCTCAATATTAATGAAGCCATGCATTTTGTGTGGCATAATAAATAAGTATATGAAGAAATTTTAACAAACAAATGAAAAATGTCATGAAACGGCAATCTCTTTGGTGTGCAATGGTTTGCATCCAAAACATTTACCTTATTTTCAGTTATGACAATTTATAGTTGAAACCTGTCAGTATGCAGATATCCAAATACCACCTCTGTCATAGGATGTGTCTGGTATTGCAGCTGAGCTCTATTAAGGTGAATGGGGTTCAACTGCAATACCAGAAAACTCCCGAAAAGAGGGGCACCAGGGCCATCTTTTCCATTGGGCACACTAGGCAGTTGCCCAGGGGCCCTACAAGTATAGGAGCCCAAAGTGGTGAATGTTTGCCCTAGGAATCCAGGACATATGCCCTGGGTCATCACTGCTTATTCAGCTGTTTGTGTATTCTTAGGATGTGGGAACAGTTAAAAACTATGGTTAAGCAGGCAGCCAATGGCTCCCTGCCCTGTCAATTAGTTTTAGACTGCAGGCTTTCTACAAGACTTCAGCATTTTGTCCCTACGTAGGTGGCATTATATGTGTGGTTACGGGAGGTTAGAGGTATGGCCTCACGTTGTGTCTTGTTTGGGTGTGTCTAGAGGCATTGCCTAGTGGCCATGGAGCTACTGTACTGCTATGCCCAGGGGCCCATTATGTTCTTAAGGTGGCTCTGATGGGCATTACAACAAGAATAATATGCCAAATGCACCACAAATGTATAAAGTACAAAAACAAAGGGGGTACAAAAGCATTGCGTACACCAAAAGCAAAAAACATACAAAAGTGTAGAATTTTATTGGGGCCACATAGTGATAAATATCAAAACACTTAAAAAGTCCTTAGAACGAAGGCCCATAAAAAATTACCATAACTGATCAAATACAGTTCCATGTGCTTGAATTACAGAATGCATGAAGATAATAGGGTGACCTAATGACCTCAAAAAATTGTAGGCATACAGCAAGATCTTGCACAATATAGTGGCAGCCCACACAATTATGCAGACCTCACATCATAACTGAAAGTATATATGCCAAATTTCCCTAGATCCAAGATGGAGTAATAAGAACCACCTTTCTAGAAGACCCTTTTCATTATAATTTGGGATTGTAATTTGCATATATTGGAATAATCTGGGATGGTTTAACTTTATAAATTCATGCACAAATATACATTTGTCTATTTAAAAGAGTAGTAAAAGAACATATCAATCAAACACAGCTGTAAAAGAATATTTCACTGTCCTTAAAGGAGTTGTCTCATTACGAGCTTTCAGCCTGTCAGTGTCCCTGGTAAGTTGAACTGAGGGGCGTGCTTCTTGGTCTGTCTGTTCTGCTCCCTCCTCCCCCCTCCCATCAGCACACAGGCAGCTACGTAACTTCTATACAGGGGGGGAGGGGGTTTGCTCTCAGAGTCACCCTGTGTGTGCCTGCCTAGGTCTGTTGCAGGAGAGGGCTGATCTAAAGGGGTGTAGAGAGGAATATGAAGCTGTGTGCTAATTTGAGAGAGGGGATGCATGTGTTCCTATATCCCCCGCTTAGCTTACAAGTCTCCACATCTCCACAACAACAAGGGCAGTGTTACTATACTCAGGATGTGTTTCCCCAATACAGGAGAACATAAAGTATTCACATGCCTTTATCTGTACAGTATTAGTAAAAGTCACAGTTCCCCAAAAACATATCATGATTATAGTTAACAGACAGGGTCACTGCTGTCACATCTATCTGTTGTAGAGAGCAGGAGGAAGCAGGCACACACAGGGTTAATCCGGGCAGCAAGGACACAGATGCCAAGGTCCCCTCCCCCCCAAAGCATTTGTCTGGGGGCCCTCCTGTTTCCAACCTTCTTCAAAGTGATGAGTTTTCGGGACCTACAGCCAGTAAGAAAGGGAATCAACAGGCCCCAACAAGAAATTTGAGAAGCTGATGTAGTAATACTAACAGGGTTTAGCTCAAAATCATAAAACATTTGTAATGAAACATTATTGCAAAAGTTTTCTTGTTTTTTAAAGATCTTTAAATTAAAACCCAATCATTGTAGCGAGACAACCCCTTTAAATCTAGATTCAGCTGTTTATTATTTATACCAGTTTTAATTATTCTTCAATTTCAACCATTAATGATGAACTTCTCATTCGCTGCTATGCATTGATATGTGACGTATCACTGCATAACTTGGCAGCTTTGTCAAGTTTGGTTTAGAAAATCTAGAAAATAAATAACTAAGAAACAGTTAAGGCATGTCCCCACGGCATGGGTTTTCGGCCGGTTTTTCAGACGGTTTGCAGTTTTGCAGACCGTCTGAAAAACCATCCATTAGCGAGCACAATGGGGCTCTATGGAAAACCCGTGCAGCAGGTCCCACTGCACGGGTTTTCTGCCCGGCGATTTTTCCACCCGTGGGCCGCCCGAAAAGGATTGAACATGCACATTCTTCCATCTGGTTTTCGGACGGAATATGTGCATGTCAATTGGAAGGGGGAGGTCTTTTCTCCGCTCATCGCAGAGAAAAGCCGCCCTCCCCTCCCCCCCCCTCCCGCAGCCGGGTGCACGGCACACAAACAGGACAAATACCGGTCAGATAAACCTACCGGTATTTGTCCTTTGCCGTGAGGACATGCTCTTAAAGAGAATCCGGAAAACTGGACTAAAACAGTCTAAAAGAGAACGTGTAAGCTTTTTTCATGCTACTTAAACCAAAGGCAGGAACAAAAAACCACAAACTACTTTATTGCAGTAATGAGTGTTTTATGCTATGTTGTTTCAGAGAAATCACAGATAGACAGAGCGGGGCTTGGGGAGAAGTGTACCAACACAAGGGGCAACATGTCAGAAAAGTGGTGCTACCACACCAGTTTTAAGGAACATTAAATGAGTGTATAATCTGCCTGAATAAATAAACCTGCCTTAAATCTGGTGTGTGGTTTTCCTTGTATAGCATATTTAATGCGCCTAATTTAGGCGTATACCAAAAAAAGGCACATAGTATATCATTGCTAGCATATTTGATGCACCTACTTTAGGCGCTTTCAAAAGTGTCAAATGCACCTAGTTTTGGTGTACGACAGTTCATTTATATAGAGAATACAGTGTCAACAGTTTTTTGGTGCAAAATACAGCAAAAAAATTGTGCAGCCATAATGGGAAATGTCGACCAAGATGTGCAGCTTCTCTTTGCTCAACTCAACTTCTTTGGCAGGTCTCTACCTGTTTGCGTATGGGAGAAAGCCTGCCAGTTAAACTGCACTGAGTGTGGGCAAGCAGCACATTGGACTCTTCTGCTTGAGTCTCCTTGTGCCTGACACTATCTCAAACTGCTTTTCCTGAAATCCTGTAGCATTTCAGAGTAAAACACACTTTACTTCAATGAGGTAGCCAGTGTCTATTTCAAGATGCCCTTGGTTCAAGCAGCATGATACAGCTGACTTGTTCCCTTTAAGGATTTTCAATATTGATGTAATAAAATGTTCCACCAGCAATGTGACACATCACAAAAGATAATTGTCTAAAATCTACACAAAGTATAATTTACTTCAGCAAAAGAATGCCTGAAAAAAGTTTCCAGTATCTGACTTCTCTGTAGCTTGGTAACAGCTTCCTTAAGTAGGCTCTCCTCATCCATTCTGCTCTCCTTTAAGGAAAACCCATGTTCTTGCAACTGGTTGATAAAATTTGTGCATTCCTCATCAGTAAAAAAGTACAGCACCTATGACAAGATAAAATAACATTATAAAAATTGTGATGCAGCTTTGACTTGGTTCAGTAAAGGATCTTACCAATCTTACATGTCTACAGAGCTCCGACGTAACAGGGCAACTAAAGTCCAGCATTGGCGCAACCATCGAAATCTAACGGTGACGTAGATCATTTATGGTCATCTATTTTTCTTGGATTATTTGACAAAGTACCTGATAGGTACAGTATATGTGTAGCAATTTACTTCTCAATACATATCTGATTTGGTCTTCAAATAACCCCCCTCAAGAAATCTATGATCCTTACAAAACCTTCGTCTTCAGCTTCTGTTTCTCACATAACTATCTCCAAGATTTCTCCTGTGCATTCCACATACTCTGTGACTTGCTACCCCAACACATCAGACTCTCTTCTACTGTCAAACCCATCTCATCAAGATAGCCCACAACCAACAAAAAACATGGTGCCACTACAGCACCATAAAAACGTAAGACCCGTGGAGATGACCGACAGAAAGTATTAGTTTTTTTTTTTGTTTTCTTTTTTTCATTTTGGTATTGCAGCATGAGTGTAGTTTTTTTTATTTAAAAAAAAAATCACATGGACAACCCCTTAAAGGCCCCCTTCATACTTACATTTTGCTTGACAAAAACCTTCAAAAACTAAATTTTTTCAGATTTCATGCATTTTTTAAAATTTTAAAAAGAAAGCAAAGTGTATTGATTTTTTTGTATTTTTCCCAGCACAAATCATGATCCATCACATGATCTACAACATGGAAAATGCATTTTTTGGTGAAAAAATGCAGGGGTATAGTGAAATAACACTAAACGTACAGCATCCTGTGTTTGAAAAAACTGCTACTTGTAACAGACGTGGTAGTGGATCCTCTGGACCACCACAAGCGATGGTGTAAGCCACGCCAGGGAGCGGAGTCTAAGTAGGTCCGGTTTTCACCAGAGCCCACTGCAAAGCGGGATGGACTTGCTGCGGCGGATTGCTACCAGGTCGCTACCCCTGACGTGACTTGCTTGCGGTGGCAGCCAAGGTGTTGCGCGGTACAGAATCGTGAAGCAGGCTCATAGTCGGGGACAGGCAGAAGATCAGGACAGGCGGCAGTGGTTCATAGTCGGGGACAGGCAGAAGGCCAGGACAGGCGGCAATGGTTCCTGGTCGAGGGACGGAGGCAGAAGGTACGGTACACAGTAGAAAAACAAAATACTCAGGAACTCTTCCTCTCTAGGCACAGGGCACTATCGTTTAGGCAAGGTGCTAAGGAAGGGGCAGAGCTTAAATAGGGTCAGCGCCCGGTGAGACCAATCACCGGCATGCCATCCCTATAAATTTTTCTGTTTCCGACGGAAACAGGAGCGTGGCGAGGTAAGTGGGACTCAGAGCTGCCGGAGCACCCGCAGCCCGAGTACCGGGCTTCGGCGCCGGCCGCAGCTGCAGCGGTGCGGGTGTGCCTGCGACCCTTACACGGGGGTCGCAGGGACACCCGTAACACTACTGACCAAAGTGCCAAAAAAAGTGCACAAAAAGATGCATGCAAAACCTATGGGGCCTATGGCTCACATTTACACTTTGTATGGTGCCCTTTTGACCAAAAATCACTGTCAAAAATATGCATTTTTTGGCTTTATGCATTTTTTATGCAGTTTCTGGTGCCTGTTTTGAAAAAAACTGTATTGGTTTTTATAGATACATTTTTCTCTGGAGAGTTTCTGCCATCACAAATCATGTGACCTATCACATGACGTGCAATGTGGGAAAATGCAAAACAAATACATAAAAAAAACTTGATACACATGCCCAAATAAGTTTTACTCTGACTCGAACTCTGAAAAACAGAACAGAATTTATTTAATAAAAGTCTTTAACTTTGCCAACATGTTCAAAGCTAATCAATTGTGTGCGAATAAGGATGCTTTCACACCGCGCAGTTTTGGTGCATATTGAGCTCAAACCTTTCTAAAGACAGAAGTGGATCCAGTTGGGAGATATTTAAAAGGTTAAGGTGCTTCCACACAGGGCAATTTTGGTGCAGTTTTAACTGTTCTCCAATTAAACTGCCTTTATTACCAGCAAGCTTATGTCACTTATCTAAACTTATCAATTAGTGTGTTTGTAATCCACAAGACTTCAAACACAGTAATTGATTACTTACTTGAAACACCTTTCTGAACAATTTAGACAACGGAAAAAAGCTTGCTGGCAATAAAGGCAGTTTAATTGGAGAGCAGTAAAAACTGCACCAAAATTGCCCTGTGTGGAAGCACCTTAACCTTTTAAATATCTCCCAACTGGATCCACTTCTGTCATTAGAAAGGTTTGAGTTCAATATGCAGTTTGGCATTGACAACTTTTAAATATAGTGATACAAAGATACAGAAAAATCTCTCCAAAACACCACATCTTTGAGAAGCCAATCACAATTCAGGTGGTCAGAGAGGTTTCACTGTGTACAATTTGAAATCCACAGTAGAAAAGCTGCAACTTTAAGTTACTACTTACCATATCATACTCATTGGGCACTTTAACTAGTAGTGTACGGCATCCATGATTATTAGACTGAATGACATTGAACAGCTGGTGGCTTTGCATATTGATGGTTCGCAGCACTGTACATCTACTATCCAAAATTCTGATCACTTGTTGTGAATGAATTTGTAAGAGAACGGGACAAAGTGGTTCATTTGGACCTTGCCATTCTTGAGCTGGAAAGATGAAAACATAACCAATGTTGTACCCCTTTATTAACCAAATAAAAAACTACAATGGCCAATGAAATAACTTAAAACTGACAAAAAAATAATAAATAAAATTTACTGAAAATCAACTAATTAAATTAAAACATTACCTTTGAATTGTGGTTCAATAGAAAAATTATTGAAAAAAGTAATGATCTTTTAGTTAGAGCAAAAATGGTCTCTTTACAGGTGTTTTCTCACTACAGGCTTTTACATTCATCTGCGGTTTTTTACTAGCTTAGATTTTAAAATCTAGAGGTGTGTCTCTTCTCCCAGTATGTCTTTCCTCACTGAAGAGTGGTGACATATTCACACCCCCTCCATGTTCCTGCTCGCTCCCCAGTCCTCTTCATTCTGTGTGAGCAGTGACAGAGTGTTGATGTCACAGCTCTGCTGACCCCCTGCAATGGTCAGTTCTCATGCCTGGAGAGCTGTCACCTCCCTCCCAGGCTCCACAAGCTCCTTGTAACCAGAACACCTGCATTGATGTAAACAGTTATAAATACAGCCCCCTAATTTTACATAAAGAGAAATCTTGTCATTGTGTTTAGCAGCTAAAGAGACTCAGCAATTACCCAGATCCTTCACATCAGAGCTGTCACTGGGAGAGCAGTAGAGACAAGCACAGGCAGCATTTGACATCTCAGATCTAGCTCCTTGATGAAAGCCAGAGAAGTTGAGAAGCAAATAGCTCAGGCAGCCTCACACAGCTCAGAGTGGAGTGAACACAGAGAGTGCAGGACAGCCAATCACAGCCTAAGCATAGGGCATGTGGTCTAACCCCGAGGCTAAACTAAATGCAGGACATGTAATCACAGCAAAGCAGGTGTGGCCCAACCCCAGGCTACAGCTTTAGCTCTAGACACTTACAGATTAGCTAATATCTTCTATGCTAAATAATTTACGTCATACAAAACAATTGCAAAAGTGCTTATTTTTACTGTCCCCATCATTACCAATATGATGTTTATAGAGAGAAAACCCTTGTAGTTTTTCTCTCTCAGGATCGGGTCCCAAAAGTTACAGGTCAGACTGGAGAGCCGGTCGCACTTTCACACAGCTCACCATTCTGTTCTATGGGAGTTCTGATCACAGTGGAACACACCGCTCAGCTGTACTTGGAACTCCCATAGAACAGAATGGAGAGCTGTGCACAAAGTGACCGCCTCTCCAGTCTGCTCAGTAACTTTCAGGGGCCAGTTCCCGAGATAGGTGCGGTCCCAGTGATATGACATCAGAGTTTATGATGGTAAAACCACTTTAAGCAGGCAGATGGAGGAGATGGAGGCAGCCACTCCTCTAAATGCACTATACAAACAAAGCCAAAGTTAACCAGCAACTGCATTGCAACTGGAGTAGACAATGGTGCACATTGCTGAGGCTGCTCATGACATGTCTCATTGCAGGAACTGTATCTTATGTGAGCAAGACGACAACTTCATCATTCATCAATCAGCTTTATCAACAAGGCTTGCCAAGCTAACCCTACATGACTACCTAAAAGCAGCCATGATGCACAAGGGCAGAATTTCATGACACCACATTGCAAACCACACAAAGGCCACAAACAAAGTATAATAACACATAACGGACTTCATTTATGACTACTTTCTAGGAGTAAGACTGTCCTTATTACCCATAGCAACCAATCAGACCTTAGTTTTTATTTTTCCATAACAGTCTAAATAGTGAAAGCTGAGCTCTGATTGATTGATGTGGGCAATGAAGAATTTTACACTTAGATTGCTTTGATAAATGAGGCATCACAATGCGGCATCTCCTGAAGTGAAGGCATTAGCTAAACATCAAACATAACATCTTCAAACCCTTCTCAGTCCATTAACTTTGCAGAAACCTTTAAAGGGGTCTTCCCACAATTGACATTTATCACCTATCACATGATAGGTAATAAATGTCTGATTCCTGGGGGGTCCCACTGATAGCTTGAATGGGAAATCTGTGTCCCCCATTCTTCACTATTTCAGTCCAGCATTCAGAAAGTGTTTGAATGCAGCTTTGGTCAAGCATGCACGCATCCGGCCCATGTAAGCTGTTTGGAGTTGACACAGAAAGCTAAAGTAGACCTCTAGAAAACAGATATTTGTTCCCTGTTCATTGGCAAAAATAATTAATTTCAGTTGTGGGAAAATCTCTTTAAAGGGATGTTGAACAGCTGCTGTGGGGTTCTTACATAGTTCTCAAAATACCACATTTTCACCGTCCATAGAACAATTCACAGATAGGTGAAGGCCACATTTGGCAGCTACAGTAAGTGTCTCCCTTTGATTTACATCCCTCCCCTCCAATCTGTCAACATCATCAACTAAAGCCATCCACCCTAAGGGCATGTCCCCACTGCAGGATTTTCGGTTGGCTTTAAAGACGATTTTCGAATTTGAATGCAACTGTTAATCATCCTGATAGACTTTAAAACAAACTACGAGCAGCAGTCCCCACTGAATGGATTTTCTGCCGGAGGTTTTTTTACACCACCGGCATTCCTAAAAACTTAGAACATGTCCATTCTTCCTCCTGGTTTTCAGGCAGAACATAAACATGTTAGTGGTTAAGGGGGACGGCATATCCGCAAACCATGGAAATACCCGTCCCCCAAAACCATGGACTCGATGTTGAAATGCCGTCTGGATTCTTTAATCAGAATCTGGATGGTATTTGCATACTGCCGTGTGGACGCACCCTAAGGCTATGTTCACACGGCTTAAATTGGGACGTATTTCGGCCCGTATTTCATGGCATACTGCACTCAATACGGGGCGAAATACGTCCCAATAATTATGGAAATCCACAGTTCTCATAGAGAACTATGGATTACGTCTCCTCTCCCTGCTCGCACAATATGCCGCGCGGGGAGATAAGTGACATGTCAATTACTAGCGGCGAATACGCGCCGCTATTAATGAATGTCTATAGGGCCGGAGGGTTGCCGGCCCCCCCCGCCCCGTAGGAGTTGGCGCAAGCTCCCGAAGTCCCGGCGTAATTGCAGGGCGTAATTATGCTCCGCAATTATACCATGTGAACTTAGCCTAAGGAGTAGACCAACAGACACACGAAAAGAAAAAACAACCTGTAAACCACAATGTGAAATTGCATGGGAGATAGAAACTGCTAGTGCGTTAGGTTTTTTGCCTACATCATTCTTGTGGATTAAAGTAGACATATTCTTATATTTGTAGATAATAATAAAAACAATTGCTGCATTCCTGCAAATTACACTGTGTGAACTCTTGTTCTTATGGATTACAAACTTTCATTCTTCTTGTTTACAGTACATGTATCCTTATGCTTGTGGATTAGCATTCAAGGTCTCAAAGATTACAAAGGGATAATCTGTTTAGCTTCAAGGTATCAGCATTTACATTGAAGTGTTAAAAGTCAGTATTAGAAAAGTCTTTTAGCCCAAATTCTATATTTCTCATCATTTGGTTTAAAAAATGTATGCACACAACTGTTTAGTTCAGATGATACAAAAGACTCTGTAAAGCAAAGTAGCATCAGTTACAAAGACAGCACAGTGCAACACTACATTCCTTATGTTCACCTGCAATTCCTTCAGCAGATAGGACCTTTTTCATGCTGGATACATCCCGTTTATTCTGGATTTTTTTGAAGTCTCTTTTGCGAGATTGAGCAACGACCCAGGCAATAAAAAAGCTAACTGAAAAAAGAAAGGATAAAATGTAAGAGGAGTCAAATTGAATAGGAAACATTTGTCTCATTAAATACAATAATTAGAGATGGGCGAATTTCCCGAAATTCGTTTCATTCACTTCGCCGAATTTCTCGGCAAAAAATAACTTCGTTCCGAATTACTTCGGCACCAATCACATTAAAAAAACAGCTATTTCCAGGCTGCACAGAGCCTGTAGGGTGCTGTAGAACGTTGTGTCATGCTTAAATATGCAGAGGGAGCTTGGTTTGGTCTTTATACAATGTTGTGTTTTAGTATGACACGCAGATGACTGCCGCCGCTCTTAGAATCACTTCACTCTAAAATTCCATGGGCACTTAAGAGGGCAAAACTGACCAAAAAACTGAAGGGGGAAAGTACCCCCCCCCCCCTGATAAAGTCATGCCAAGAAAGCTGGAAAAAAAAAAAGCTTAGAGCTCAGGTGGCAACATTATGACAGAGTTGGAGGTGACGGCGCTAGCCAGCAGAGAGGTTTAAGAGTGGCACCAAAGACATTCTGGAGGGGGCAAAAAAGGAGTAGGCCCCCCGGTTTAGGCCACAGAGGAGGACAAAAGACAAAAATGTGGAGGTCACGGGCAGCAGCCCCAGCAGCACATTAGGGCAACATGGCAAAGACATTTTGGGGGTGGTAAAAACGGAAATAGGCCACCGGTGAACAAAAAAACAGTGTGGAGGGCCCCGGGAGAGCCCCAGCAAACAGCATAGGGCGACAGTGGCACAAAGGGCACGTGTGTAGGTCACGGGGGAGCAGCCAAAATCAGCAGCATGAGGTTAAAACAGTGGCAACAAAACACAGTGGTATCAAAGGCAGCAGCCAAAAGCACACATGAGGTCAGCAGTGGCACAATGGGGCCAAATGTGTGGTCACGGCAGCAGCCACAGCAGCCCATGAGGTCAGACAGTGGCACAATGCATTCTGGGGGTGGCAAAAACAGGAGTAAAGGGCCCCAGAAGTGGGACAATGAAACAGTTTGAAAGGGACGGGAGCAGCCAGAGCAGCAAACATGGGTCAACGTGGCACAATGACAGGGGTGTTACGTCAAAGGAACAGCCACAGCAGCAAACTTTAGGTCAGGGCAGTGGGACAATGAAACAGTGTGTTTGGTCACGGCACAAACCCCAAAAAGCAGAAAGGGGGTCAGACTTGGCCATTTACACAGTTTGTAGGTCACGGCGGCAGCACATGAGGTTTAGACGTGGACAATTGACAAGTTGTAGGTCCCCGGGGCAGCCACAGCAACGAAAGAAGGGCAGACGTGGCACAAGGACAATTTTGGAGGGGGCAAAACAGGAATAGGCCCCAGAGTGGGACAATGAACATGTGTAAAGGGCACGGGGCGCCAGAGCAGCAAACATTTAGGTTTAACAGAGGCCAAAGGGCAGAGTTTAAAGGGCCCGGCAGCAACCACACAGCAGCATGGGTCCCGCAGTGGCACAATGACATTCTGGAGGTGGCAAAAAAGGGAAAAAGGCCACAAAGGGGACAATTACACAGGTGGAGGGGCACGGGAGCACCACAGCAGGCCAAAAACATGAGGTCCCAAAAGTGGCCCCAATGACACGTGTGTAGGTTTACCCCCCGGCCCGCAGCCACAAAAAGCACATGAGGCAACGTGGTACAAGACCCGTGTGTGATCACGGGAAAAAAAAACCACAGGGAGCAGCTTTAGGTCAGACAGGACCCAATGACACAGTGTGTAGGTCACGGCCAAACAGCCCCAGGGAGCAGCCCCTGGGGGTCAGACAGTTGGGACAAAGACATTCTGGGGTGGCAAAAACAGGAGTAGGCCACAGAGTGAGACAATGACACAGTGTGGAGGTCCGCAGCAGCCACAGCAAACAGCCCTTTAGGGCAGACAGTGGCACAAGAATTCTGGGGTGGTAAAAAAAAAGGGGTGGCCCCAGAGTGGGACAATGACACAATTTGTAGGCACGGGACAGCCAGAGCGCAGCATTAGGTCAGACAGGGGAAATGACATTCTGGAGTGGTTAAAAAAAGGGGTAGGGCCCCAGAGTGAGACAATACACAGGGGGCGGTCACGGCAGCAGCCACAGCAGCACATGAAAGGGCAACAGTGCACAATGACTTCTGGAGGTGGCAAAAACGGAGTAGGCCCAGAGAGGGCAAGGACACATGTGTAGGTCCCGGCAAACAGCCAGGCAGCGCATGAGGGCAGGGGCAGTGGGACAAAAGACAGAGTGGGGGTAGGGCACGGCAGCAGCCACAGCAGCAGCATGAGGGCGACAGTGGCACAATGACATTCGGAAGGGGGGTAAAAAAAGGAGTACCACAAGTGAACAATGCACAGTGTGGAGGTCACGGGAGCAGACAGCAGCAAACATGAGGTCAGACAGTGGCACAATGACATTCTGGAGGTGGCAAAAAAAGGGGGTAGGCCACAGAGAGGGAAAAAAGGACACAGTGTGGGGGTCATGGGAGCCCACACAGGGGCAAAGAGGTCAGGCAGTTGGCCCCAATCACATTCTGGGGTGGGGGGAAAAAAAGGAGTACGCCCCAGAGGGGGACAATGACACAGTTTGGGGGTCACGGCAGCGCCAGAGCAGCATGAGGTCCCCCCCCCCCCCCCCCCCCCCCCCCCCCCCCCCCCCCCCCCTAAAAAATTCCCAAAAAAAAAAAAAAAAAAAAATGGAAAAAAAGAGTGTGAAGGGGCACGGCCGCAGCCCAGCAAACACATGAGGGGCAAAACATTTTGGGACGGGGGACATTCCCGGAGGTGGCAAAAACAGGGAAAAGGGCCCCAGAGGGGACAATGACCATTTTGGGGGTCAGGCAGCCCATAGCAAACAGCATTGGGTTTAGACAGTGGCAAAAAAATGAAAAGGTTTTGGGGGTGGGTGGCAAATTCCAATCCCTGGTAAAGTTTGGGTTTGGGGGGGAAAATGGAAAAACTGTCACAGATGTGTGGGGATCAGGGGGGTGGCGGCATCAAAATTTGTGGGTGAAACAGGGATTTTTAAACCCCGACTCTTTTTTTAACAGTTTGGGGGAGGCGTCATGGCTGATGCATAGTGTTAGCGATTTTCGGTTTGGGTATCGAATCGATCGATAGTCGATAGTGGGGCCCCTATGATTAAGGGTTTTTTTTTTGGAGATCGTTATGCGCGTTTACCCCTTAAAGTCTATGGGAGAGCAACAAAAAAACTTCATTATTACCCCCCAAACAAGCTGGGGAACGAAAAATTAAAAACCACAACAGTAAAAAGGATACGTCTACATCTTTAAAAGGGAACACACTTAGGTTTTTTAAAAGTCCAGAAAAAAAATACAGAAACCCTTTACTATCCCCGTTTGTACCAACATCCCGAACCCCCAAACCTGCATCACCCCCCAAAATTTAAAAATGCCCGAAGGCAGTATGATTGAAAACCTTTATGTTACTTGAACTGGGCATTTTAAAAATCCCCGTCCTGGAAACCCCCCCCCATTTTTAAAAAATGCCGGAAAAAAGGGGTCTTTTCAACCAAAAATTTTTGTTTCACTGGACATTGACTATGCCTGTCCTGGGGCCCCAGCAAAGAGCCCC
>JAODAL010048506.1:0-28957 GCA_025379985.1 Phyllomedusa bahiana | reverse complement strand
ACTTTTTTTTTAGAAAATTACATATGCAGCATAACATATAAAAATGTATATGCTGTTATATATGATTTCTCGTTTTGTTTTTCCTCCACATTAAAATTAATGAAGAAAAAAAAAAACTATACTTCAAATTTTGGGTTAGTCCCTTTTGAGATAATCAATTTTTTTCAGCATTTTTGTCAATAAGAAACTGATCATACCTGTACTATCACTTAACAGATCTTATTCAATTGTATGGTTCAAATTTAAAATATTCCTTTGCACCAGGTTCTTTACTTCTATAAACAGGATCTGCCATTATTATTTTTTTCTTAAATAAAAATATACAAGCTGACACCATTCTGTCATCACTTTTTCTATTAGTTTACACTAATAGAAAAAGCAAATATGCAAATTATTAAAATGCTTCTATAAAAGTAGCCTAAGGTTTATTTAACACTAGCATATTATTGAAAGTTCATACAGGACTTATTAAGGATGATATATCATCGGTATGGAAATAATATTGCACCAGTATTTTATATATTTTTTCATTTATATTTGATTCTTCCATATTTATGTATACATTGTAATGTAATTTTGTTCTGAATTGCATTTGTTCTTTCAACTGTTTTTACATTTTACTTTTGGTTTACTGAAGCTTAAACTCAAAAGTGTTTTTTGTCATTTTGTGGGTTGTTCTGGATGAAATACATCTATTTAGAATAATGGTTGTTATTTAACTCACTTCCCCTATACACAAAAAAGCAGAATGAAGGTTTTTGTCTTGTTTGTAAAAAAAAATAAAAACATTTCTACATAACTTCACCAGATTTAGGTTATGATTTTATGCTTCAATAAACATAACCTTTTATAACTTCTCTGGCAAATTAGTTGGAGGTTGAGAGGGAAGATTTACTTTAAGGGATCACAGATTTTTTTTCTTTTTCTCAGATGTACTAATGCAATACAGAACAAAATCAAGTTCAAAGGTCTGGATGCATTTTTAAAGTGCAACAATATAACAAGTTATAATAGAATTAAAATAGAAAATCAGGCACCAACATAATATTTGGAGTGCACATCAATATGTACAAAAGATAATATAACTAACTACAAAAAAACAAGACAGACATATCCAGAGATTGTAACCCATAATAATAGAATATATTTTACAAATATCTCAGAAAAAAAAAACCAAACACATTAAAAACATGTGACTTATTAATGTTACAGGGTCTCAGGTGTGAATGAAGAGCTAGTGTGGTAAATTTGGTTATATCGCTCTCACACTCTCTCAAATTGGTCACTGGAAGTTCAATGTGGCACCTCATGGCAAAGCACCCTCTGAGGAACTGAAAAAAATTGCGGTCAAAAAAAAAAAAAGGGCCTAAGCAAAAAATTTGCCAACACCCTGAAACTGACTGAAGCAGGGGGGCCAATACCTACAGATTTAACAAGACAATTCCACTCAAACAGCTTTGCCAGGTCGACCAATTTGAGTGACATGCTTAGCGTCATATCCAGAGATTGTCTTTAAAAATAGATATGTAGTGCGCCAGCATATCTCAAAGTTAAAGGGGGTGGTTCAGGCTCGCGGCTCAACCAACGCTCCCACTTCATCATTGTTCTTCAGGGCTGTCACTCTCGAAGAAAGCCTATTAAATCCCGCAGTTTGCTGAAGACCAGCAGACTAAGGATATGGATTACTGGAACCTTGTCCTGTGTTCTGATGAGACCAAGATTCCTTGAGGGAAACATGAATGCCAACATGTATTGTGACATACTGAAGCAAATCCTGATCCCCAGGGCAGTATTCCAGCATGATAGTGACCCAAACATACCTCCAAGATGACTACTGCCTTGATAAAGAAAATGAGGATAAAGGTGCTGGGCTGGCCAAGCATATATATAGACCTAAACCTTACTAAGCACCTTTGGGGCATCCTCAAATGGAAGGTGGAGGAGTGCAAGGTCTATAACATCCACCAGCTCTGTGATGTTGTCAGGAGAGGGGGGAAGAGGATTCCATTGGTAACCTGTGAAGATCTAGTGAACTTCATGCCCAAGAGTGTTAAGGCAGTGCTGCAACATAATGGTTGCCCCAAAAAATATTAAAACTTTGGGCACAATTTGTCCATTTCACTTAAGGGTGTACTCACTTTTTTTTTGCCAGTGGTTTAGACATTGATGGCTGCGTATTGAGTTATGTTAAGGGCACACAAAACTTACAGTGTTTTACAAGCTGTACTCTAACTACTTTACATTGTATCAAAGTATCATATCTGTAGTGTTGTCCCATGAAAAGATATAATACAATATTTACAAAAATGTGATGAGTGTATTCCCTTCTGTGAGATACTGTAGTTGTGGCCTTTGGTCCTTAAATGAAAAAGCATTGACTGTGTAAATGTGAGACTTCAAACCCCAAATTGGTTTGTTGGTTAAGGGACTAAAATGTTTAATGTAGTTTACAGATATTTGCCATTGTTGACGTTAAAGTAGTTGACAAACTCCTCTTTTTTACATACGACTATGGTGCAGAGACTAGGAAAATATATGTTGGATAGTTTAATGTGACCATTGTAGTCAAACAGAGACTGCAGCAGTTATGTTTTATTCAGTCAAAAATAATCACTTTAAAAATCCTGGCCCAATACATATAAATTTGACATATAGAAAGGCAATTAAAGTGTATAAAGATATATTACAAAACTCACTCCTATATAACCTACACTCTACAAAAGCCCCTCAGTGGAGACCCCGCCCTGAAAAAGGGGGACCCCACAAAAAATCCCCATGCTAGTTTCCCATTTTACCCCATTCTTATAGTAATACCCAAAATAAAGGGGAAAGAAGTAACAGGGTTCCGCAAAGTAACGCAGTGACTATCAATACACAATGTAAAAATACATCATCTATTCAGAAAGAAAACATAATAATTTCCCGACTGTTTTTTGTCCCACTTCTAGGGACTTCTTAATGGGGTTAAATCTACCAACCAAAATGAACCTTCTGAAGTCCAAAAAAAACACACGGGAAACCAAAAACTCCAGTACAAAGTACACAATACATATACCTGTGTCTTCAACATTCATTTTCTCTGTTTCACCACAGTGTTGTCCCTGTCGTTGTTTCCCAAAGGGGCTGGGTGTTCTCCCTGCGATGGGAACCCAAGGCTGGCATAAAAATGTCCCATAAGTGAAATGAGGGAAAAGGGGCTATTTTTAAGACCCCACTCCTCCCCACCAAAAGAAATCCCCCCCCAAATCAATTCTACACCAAAAAAAACCATAAAAAAGTACTTACAGAGTATTCAAGCATTTGGCGTTCTACAAGTCATACTGTGAAACTAAAGGCGCTGTATCTCAAAAATGCCATCTGACGACGAGATTTTAAAACCCCGCAAATTGCGCTGCCCGTTTCAATCTATACACACGCAGCAAGTCCCGGTACAACCATACAGGATGCGCGCGTAGGTAAAGTATAGAAACAGACAATTATCGCTAAAACGAAGCAAGCAATGACATAATAAAGTCAAGAGCTCATTAGAACCAAACCTTCTCCCATATATATCTAAATTTATTCACAAGGGAAAATCAAAGATGGTGTCCTTTGTATCAATAAAGTGAACTGAGCATGCACCAAACACGTATATTTACCAACTCAAAAATCGCATCTCAGCCACCTATTGTCACTTTACATTATCGACAATTTTTCAGAAATTGGAAAAAAAAAAAAAAATTAAAATAAAGGGGGAAACCATTTATTTGTCAGCAGAAATGACCAAATAACTAAAATCAAACGGATCATTGGCTTAAAGGGTAAGTACCCAGGGATCTGATGTTTATGGCAGGGCTCAAAAGTAAAAAACAAAAACAACCAGAAGAACATCACAAGAAGCACATAAACGATAATGACTCATTGAGAACTTTCGGATACAACTTCCAACGTAACCATTGAGTCTCCCTCAGCAGAATCAATTTATCCCAGTCACCTCCTTTAATCGGCGGTCTCACTATGTCAATACCTCTGAATTTAATCGTATCAATTTTCCCATTATGTTTATCCCAGACATGTCTTGCAATTGGTGTATCCCGTTTATTCCTAATGTCACTGACATGTTCGCCTATTCTTCTTCTAAATTCACGCCGTCTTTTCCCAACATAGTTGAGTCCCGGGGAAAATTTTGCCAGATATACAATGTCCATTGACACTAGAGATGGGCAAATTGATTCTAACGAAGTAGAATTCGTTTAGAATTTAAAGGAAAACTTCGTTTCCGAACAAAGTCGGTTTGAGGTATTTGATGAAAAAGTGGATTTTATTGATAAAAGCTGTGAGCACATGGCTTTAACTTTGGGGGGCAAAAACTCGGGGAGGAAGAAGGGCATGCCTACATGACATGTGCAAGATGAACCAATCAAAAAAGCCGGCGGTTTTCGTACTCACCCCCACTAAGGGGCGGGGCGACCTGGGTAAACCCCTCATTCTATTAGGGGAAGTTCTCCATGGCTTTCTAAAAAATTTTACAAAAGAAATAAAATTTTTATAACATTTTTTGGGGGGGGTCTCAGCTTGTCTCAGAGACTGCTTCTTTTTAATTTCTATTTCTGTTTTGTGGGGGAATTGGATCTAAAGTCCAGGGGGTTTCCAGTGCAGCTCATATACTTTTTTAAGCTACCCTGCCCAGAAATTGAATACCCAAAGGGGTTTACTAACCCTGTTCCTTTTTTGTTTTTCATTTAAAGAAACAGCGTTTTTACAATCCAAATACCACTTCATTTTTCGTTGCTCAATTCTTTTGCGCAAATTTTACACCAGGTTAATTAAGCGTTTTTTGCCTTTGGGACTAAAAAAACCCTCTTTTCAAACCCCAAAAAAGAAAATTTTCCTTAGCAAATTCATAACTGAAGGGGTTTTAATTACAAAATTTTTTCTCTTTGTTTGGTAGGTAAAATACACGGGCCCTTGAAAAACCTACAAAGCTGGGTAAATTTTTTGGTGCTCAATTCTTTTTCGCAATTTACAACCAGGGTTAATTAATTTTTTCGCTGTTGTGGGGACTAAAAGAAACCGTCTTTTTCACGGCAAAAAAGACATTTTTCCCCCGTACATAAAAAACATAAAAAAAAGGTTAAATTAAGCCTTTTGTGCTTTTACATTCATAAAAAACACAGTTTTTTAAACGACACAACAGTAAATTTTTTCCTGGCCCTTTTTTGGGCGCAATTTAATCCAAGGGGTTTCCCAAGCTTTTACTGGGTTCATTTGGAGTCAAAACGTGTGTATTTATCAAATTTCAGATATCTTCATCAACGGCGAAATTTTGTATGTTTGAAGAGAGGGGGCTTTCTCCGCGCCAAATTTAAAACAGAACCATGGTGAGGACAATGGGAGTAAGATGGTGTCCGGCGCACCGAGGGGAGATGGTCCATGTGCCCGCATGGCGCAAGTGTTCAATCTGGTTTTTGAAAAAAGGTTTCCGAAGTCTTCCCCGATCTTTAGAAGATTCCGAAAATGGCCAGGAAACTGTGCATCCACTTCATCCATTCCAAAAAGCCAGGAACACCCTCCTTGAGTTGCAGGGGAGAACGGCCTCCCCCAAACAACTCTGAATGCGATTTTTTCCACCCTTGGAAATTTCCAGCCGCCATTTTGGGGCCCGACTGATGAACAGAGAAGGCCATTAACATTTTTTATGATCCAGGCGGACAGGATACCCCCCTGTGTAACTTTGATGTCAGCCGGGCAGCTCATGCGGACACCTGCCGTTTGTTGGGGCCCATTCGGGGGCCCAAAACTTTTTTTTCAGTCACCGGGACTACGGGATGAATAACTCTTCCACGCTTCATTCCGGAACAAAAGCTGAAAAATCTTTTTGGGGCAGGGGACTGGAGCGGGTGACTACATCTCGGGGCCACATGATTGGGTGGGGACTGAAAGGAGGAGGGGGAGGAGGGGACTTTGGGAGCAGGAAAAAGGTCGGCCCGATGGACACGCCGAAGCGCCGACCCAGACCCCGGGGTGGGACCCTCTTGATCACCGCGGGCGAGGTGGTACGGGAGGCCACCCCAGGGGGGGGATCTAAGGGCCCCCCCCCCTGGTCTCACCAAGCCTGCCGAAAAGCGGAGGGTTTTTTGGCTGGGGCCCCCCAGGTCACTACCCCTGACGGGGGCTACCTGCGGGGGCACCCGAGGGCAGGACAGAAACACAGAACTAGGAGAACAAAAGCGGGGCAGTAGAACGCACTCAGGAACACAGCGGGTACGGGAGGGATCAACAACACATGACCCAAGGATAGGCAGGAACGGGACGGGAACACGGGAGTACAGACCGGAACACGGCGGATACATGGGGAACGGGAAAGAGCACATACAGGACGGGAACAGGGCAGGATACAGCAACAAGGGAGAAACAACAGATCCCCAAGCTCAATGGGAACACAACGGGACCACAACTCGGGGGTTTTAAACTCCAACGGCAGACCAGAGAAGCTGGCGGGGAGCCAAGATGGAAGACAGCAAAACGCAATGAACTGACCCAATAAGACAAGAACTTTTCCTTATAGCCAAGGTCGGGGGTGAAGAGGAAGGTGCACAAACGGGAAACAAAATAGGCAGGAAGCTCCGCGCCCCACCCCTTTAGGATGACAGTGCACAGACGGGACCCGGAAGCAACAAGACGGACGGGACGGGCAAACATAGCAGAACAAGGCTCGGGGGACCCCTGCACAGGACCCCCAGCGAGACGGCGGCACGGAACAGGCCGACCCAAAGGGCGGGCCCCCGGGGCATGAACCGTGACAGTAACCCCCCCCCCCCTCAAAACCCCCTCCTCCCCCTCCAAACACAGAATGGGATTTCCACATAGGGCCCGGGGCCCGCAACCTTTTTACGGGGGGAACCCCAAAACCAGTACAGCTGTAAATACCATATAGGGAAAAACCCAGAAACGAGGGCATGGGGGGAAAAGCGGGGCACTAGGCAAAATGGGAGGGGAACCCAGGGGGGATAAGCCACAGGGACCAGAAGGCTCGGGGGGGGGACCCTAAGCCACGGGGCTCAGAAGGCTCAGGGGGACCTAACCACGGGGGCTCAGAAGGGCCCGGGCGGGGCCGTAAGCCAGGGGGCTAGAAGGCCAGGGCGGGGCCGTAAACCCCGGGGACTCAGAAGGCTCAGGGCGGGACCGTAACCCCCGGGGACTCAGAAGGGTCAGGGGGGGACCGTAAGCCCCGGGGGCCAAAGGCTCGGGGGGACCGTAAGCCCCGGGGGCTCAGAAGGCTCAGGCGGGGCCGAACCAGGCAACAGACGGACCTCTGGCTGACCATAGCTAGCCAAACGGGTGCTCTGGGGTGGACCATGAGCTAGGGCCCAAAAGGGTGCCTTTGGGGTGGACCATGAGTAGCCAAACGGGGGCTCTGGGGTGGACCATGACTAGCCAAACGGGGGCCTGGGTGGACCCTGACTAGGGAAACGGTGCTCTGGCCCGGACCAGACTAGGCCAAACAGGTGCTCTGGGGGGACCCCTGAGCTGGCCAAACTTAAAAACTCGGGGTGGACCATGAAACTAGGCCAAACTAAGCTTGGGCGGACCATGAGCAGGCCCAAAAGTAAGCCTGGGGGGGACCAGAGCAGGCCCCAAAAGGAAGCTCTGGGGTGGAAACCCTGAGCTAGGCCAAACGGGGCTTGGGGTGGAAACCCGAGCAGGCCAAACGGAAGCTCGGGGCTGGACCATGACTAGGCCAAACAACTCGGGCTGGACCATGAGCTAGGGCCCAAAAGGCTCTGGGGGGACCCTGAGCTAGCCAAACGGGTCTCTGGGCTGGACCAAAATTCAGGGCCAAACGGTGCTCTGGGCTGGGGCCCGACTAGCCAAACGGGTTCGGGCTGGACCAGGCTAGGCCAAACGGGGGCTCTGGGCTGGACCATGACTAGGCCAAACAGGTGCCTGGGGCTGGGCCTGAGTAGGGCCCAAAATTAAACCTGGGCTGGACCAAGACTAGGCCAAACTTAACCCCGGGCGGACCATGAGCTAGGGCCCAAACGTAAACCTGGGCTGGACCATGAGCTAGGCCAAACCGAAGCTCGGGCTACCTGACTACCAAAAAGGGGAACCTGGGGTGACCATGAGCTAGGCCAAACGGGGAACTCTGGGCTGGACCATGACTAGCCAAACGAACTCTGGGCTGGACCAAGACTAGCAACGGGCAGACGCTCTAGACGAGGGCGGGGCCCCCCGGCATCCCGGGCATTTAACGAACGGTGCGGCCCGTGGATGTTTCCCCAACACCGACCGCAGACCCGGGGGTGGGTCCTCTGTGATCACCGCAGGCGGGGGGAGCTGGAGGGCCCCGCCCGGGAGTGGGGTCTAAGGGCCCCTGGTCTTCGCCAAGCCCCCCCGCAAAGCGGGATGGGCTTGGCTGCGGGACCCCCAGGTCACTACCCCTGACGTGGGTACCTCGGTAAAGCCGGGGTCAAGACAGGGAACCAGGGGGTGGAAAGAAAATGTACAGCAGGATACAGGAGGGTTAAACGTAAACAAAGCACCACAGGGAAAGGCAGGGAAATGGACGGGGAACAATCAGGGACAGACCAGAACACGGCGGGAACAGAAGCAATACAGGACAGGGAAAAGGCAGGAAAAAACAGCAACAACGGAGACAACAGACAGATGGCCCCGGAGCCAATTGGGGAAACACAACGGGGCCACAACTCAGGGGTTAAAGTCTCCAACGGGAACCAGAGAGCTGGCGAGCTCAAGATGGAAAACGCAAGAGACTGCAATGAACTGACCCAGAGTAGAACAAGAAAATTCCTCTTTTAGCCCGAGGGGCGGGGGAAGAGGGAAAGGGGCACAGAAAGGAAACTATAAATAGGCAGAAGCTGCCGCGCGCCCCCCTTTGGGGTGACAGTGCACAACAGACCAGGAAGCAACAAGAGGACAGACAGGCAAGACATAGCAGAAACCCCCAGGCTGCTGGGACCCCTCCCCCAGGGGGCCCAGCAGAGACATTGGGAGGGGACGGCAGGGCCCACGGCCCCAAGCAGGGGCCGGGCATAACCGTGACAACAGAAGCATTGTCTGGTGAAATGAGTGGATTTTCTACTCAGGTTACAAGAAGGAGGGCAGGGAAGCGGGGGAGGTAGATGTAAAGAGGAAGACGAGGCAGATGACCCGCAAGCACCGTGGCAGTATACAGTGAGATGGAGGCAGGGAGCCCCTCGAGTCACTTGTGCAGATGGCCCGCAGCATGCTGATTTGCCTGGCTAGTGACAAGCCGAATAGTCCCAGCTCCGGCAGAGGGATGACTTCTGGCTCTCCACCCTATTGGACCCTCGCTACCGATCCAAAATGGAGCCTTTTTCCAGCTATTGAGAGGGAGGACAAACTCAAATACTATAGGAAATTCTCCGTAGTCAGTTGGCCGCTGCCTATGTGCGGCATCGTCCCTCCTCTGACATGTCTGACCTGGGGGTTCCTCAGCGCTCACGTACTACTGCCGCGGCTGCTGGGGGAAGGTGGGGGGGGGGGTAGGAGCAGTACCAGCTCCATCAACAGCAACCTAAGTCTGGAGTCACTGATGAGCAGCTTCCTTCACCTGCCTTGTGAGGAGGGCAGTGGCCAGCAGCAGCAGCAGTAGCAGCAGCAGGACCTGGAGCAGACCCTGAACCAACAGGTGGTGGCCTACTTGGACAGCACTCTGCCACTCCAGTTAGAAGATCCGCTGAACTACTGGGCAGCCAAACTGGATGTGTGGCCGCAACTTGCCGAGTTTGCAGTGGAGAAGCTGTCCTGCCCGGCCAGTAGTGTGGCATCAGAGAGGGTGTTCAGTGAGGCGAGTGCCATCGTTACCCCAAGGAGAACCCGCTTGTCCACGGGAAATGTGGAACGACTGACCTTTGTCAAGATGAATCAGGTGTGGATCGGTCAGGATTTCCACACACCAATGCCTTAGGCGCCAGACTACATCAGCCATGACGCCTCACCCAAACTGTGAGAAATGAGTCTGGGTTCAAACTACCTGCCTCAGCCACTCTATGACCTCATGCTGCTGCTGCTGTTGCTGGTGCCTTGACATCCACACTGTGTCATTGTGCCACTCTCCTGACCCTCATGCGTGACTGTGTGTGCTGCTAGTCACCTCTACCTGATCATTGTGCACTCTCCTGACTATCGCTGGTTGCTCCTGCCGTCACCCTGTCACATATTGTATTGTGCCCCATCTGAGGCTACTATGTTATGCTACTCCAGAATGTCATTGTGTCTCTGTGTGACCACTTGTGGCTGCATGCTGTGATCTGCAAGCGCCACCTGTGTCATAGTGCCACTCTTTGGTGCCTACACCTGTTTTTGCCACCTGCCTCATATGTAAATGTGCCACTGCCTGACTATGCTCTGCTGCTGTGGCTGGCTGCTGTGATCTCACACACTGTGTCATTGTTGCACTCATTGACTCATGCTGTGGCTGCTGCCGTACCTCTCTACTACTCTCATCGTGCCACCTCTGTGGCCTATTCCTGTTATTGCCACCCTCGAATTGTCATTGTGCACGTGCTGACCTCATGCTGCTGCTGCCCGTGACCTCACACACACTCGTGTCATTGTGCCATACTCTGTGGCTTATCCAGTTTTTTCCACACCTAGACATGTCCATTTGTGCACTGCCTGACCTCATGCTGCTGCTTGTGCGTGACTCCACACTGGGTGTCACTTGTTGCCACTCATGTGGCCCTACTCCTGTTTTTGCCACTATCGAACTGTCATTGTGCCACTGTCGGAATCATGCTGCCTGCTTGTGGCTAGCTGCCGTAACCTACTCACTGGTCATTGTGCCACGTCTGTTGGCCTACTCCTCGTTTTGCCACATCAGAATGTCATTAGTGCCACTTCTCTGACCTCTGCTTTCTGTGGCTGCCGCTTCGACCTGCACACTCTGTATCACTAATGTTGCACCTGCGCTCTCAGCTTGTTTTTTTCAGCCTTGTCGCTGCATGACGTTATCAGGCTACATTCCGTTTCAGTTTTTTTGGTCAGTTTTGCCCTCTTAAGTGCCCAGGGAAATTTTATAGTGAAGCGATTCCTAAGAGGGCGGCCAGTAATCGTGGGGGACATCATACCTAAAACACAAACTAATTGTTTCGAAGACCAAATAACCAACTCTCTTGCATATGTTCAAGCTGGCATACAACGTTTCAAGAACCTGCAGCCTTGTGCTGCTGGAAATAGTATTTTTTACGTGATTGTCCCGATGTAATTCAGGACGTTACCGAATTTAATTTGTGGTGAATTCCCAGCAAAGTGACCGAATCGAAATTTTGAGGAAAATATGCCCAACTCTAATTGACCACAACATGTTAAGAACCGCCATTTATGGTATACGGAGTCATATTGCCACCATTCCCAAAGGTCTTACAGTTAACAACGTATTGACAAAATTTACATGAACCGCACTTGAAACAGCCATTTGGTTGTCTGCTTAGCCATGTCTCTCTCTGTGGGGGAGCAGTGAACTTGTTTTTACAAAGTACTGCATAGCTGCGTCCTTTCCGATATGTAATAGACGGAGTTCCTGGGAAGATTTCCTTAAAGTAATTTACATCTGTTTGAAGAATCCCCCACTATTTTCTAATGATTTCCTGTACATGATTAGCTTGAGAATTATATTCACCAATAATGCGTAAATCATTCTTCACTACTCCTGAGGGTTCTTTTTCTTTCACCTTAGGGACGAGAAGGTTGATTCTCTCCTCTTTTATCGCTTGATGGTAAACCTCCTTAAGAGTTGAACGAGGTTAAAACACCTTCCATAAATTACTTTTCATTAAATCTTTCGCCTGATTTATCAGATGTAGTATCGGTAAGTAGGAACAATTCCTCATTCGGAAATTGCCCTACGAGGAATTTCCTTCATAAGGGGTCTCGATGGCAACATCATACCCCCTTCAGGAGAATAATAGTATCTTTCTCTGTAAACCATTTAGTATATCAATTGTATAGTCAACATTTTTGGATATCATTACATCAAGGAAGGATAATGTGTACTTATAACAGGTAAAAGTAAACTTTAAACCTATTTCATTCAGATTCAGGAATTTGACAAATTCTTCAAAAGATATTACATCTCCTTTCTAAAGCACAAATATATCGTCTATAAAACTTGCCCAACCGCATCAAATGGATCAGTTTCCAAACCCTTCATTCCTCACTTGAAGACCCTGGTGTAACTCCCACCCAGCCACAAAGAGCAAATATTACCCATACGTGGGAGCCATTCGGTCCCCCATAAGCAGTGCCCTGAACTGGTGGTAGATCTTCTGATCAAACACAAAAACGTTATTTTCCAATGAAAATCTCAAGAAGGATAAAATAAATTCATTATGTCTCCTGAATTGTAATCCCCTGGAATCCAAGAAGTATTGCATCGCTCTTAACCCTTCCCTGTGTGGTATTGAAGAGTATAAGGCCTCAACGTCTATGCTACACAAAAGTGTTTCATCATCAACCGTCATACCCTTCATTTCAGTAAGGAGATGTCATTTTTATTTATATAGGAGGGTAAGGAGGTCACAAAATCTCTAAGGTTCCTATCCACATACACACCCAAATTTTGGGTCAAACTTCCTATCCCCGAAACTATGGATCTGCCCTTCAGGGGATTAACCCTGCACTTTCGGCAACCCATAAAAAGTTGCTCTTCTGGCGAAATTGGGTACTGAGAAATCATATTTCTTGTATATGATCACTATGGCTCAACCAGGGCACCTCGTCCCTCCCATCCAATCCCACTTAATTTAGCCACTAGTGCCATAGTTTGGTCCTTCTTCAGTACTTCATAGCCAGTTTTATCTTGTTGGAGATCTCAACACATTTCGATGTTGTTCTAAGTCCATATATAACCAATTTCCCACCCACCTTGTCAGCTGGTTTAACTACTATCAAGATATCCTCCTCCAGAGTTTTAAGCGCGCCGGTCTCTTCATTAGCCAAGAAGGGTAATTAAACCCCACCATCCCTTCCCACAAGTCTTCAACTCTCACCACATACTGTCCTCAATATCTAGGACAATGTTTTTGTTTGTCATTAATGCTTAATGACTGAACATTACCTACCACCAAGATGTAGTATTTCTTTGTGTCAAATGCATAGATCTCTAGATCTGTAAATTTTCTCCGGTGGAAGAATAAGTTGATGATGCTAAGGTTTTGTCAGAAAAAACGTCCTGTGCCTCCTGTAACCAACCACTGGAGTCTATATTAGTATAAATGAACCCTGCCATTACACAGACAATCAAAATTCAATAGCTCCAAAATACTTACAGATAAATATATTGAGAAGCTTCCTGTAACAATCAACTAAATAATGCAGAAAAAATTAGCTCCCTCTTTAAAATATAACTTTTAATAATTACTGTAAAAATCTGGCCTCAATAATATTAAATGGGGACATATAGAAAGGGAAATAAAGTGTATAAAGATATACTACAAAAACTCACTCCTATATAACCTGACTCTACAAAAGCCCCTCAGCGGCGACCCCGCCTTGATAAGGCGCTCGACCACAAAATAATCTCCTATCTAAGTCCTGTATTTCCACCCTACTCCTTAGTAGTCAATACCATATTGGTAAAAAGGGGAAAGAAGTTACCAGGGGCGCCCAACTAACTCAGCAGTGACTTGTCAAGGACACAATCTGTATAAGCGTACCTGATCTCTATGTTTGACTAAGCATACAATTTAATCTACAGCCCACGTTTGTCTACCACTTTCCAGGGACCTTCTATTGGGGTTATCTACCAAACACCTATTGTACCACCTGGTCGAGTCAAAACATCAAACACACCGGTACTACGCAATCCCAGTACTTAACTGAGCTCAATACCATAGTACCTGTGTCTTCTTTTTCGCGCTTTATTTTTCTTTGGAATGTTATGCTTCTCTATCTATTTATCTGGAGGTTATTTTGGGCTCATTTTTATCAGTCAAAGTGAACGACATACGATGACAGTGAAGATTAGGGGAGGAGTCACTGGATTGAATGGAAGTTAAAAGGTGAGCATTTTTTTTTTAATTTTATTTTCTCAAAGTGTCTGCACCATATTTAAACTTAAAAAGGAGAATTAGGACAACTCTTTACACGATTACTGTTAGTAGATGGTGCATTTTCCAAAAATTGGATCGGCACACTTGCTGATTCCGCAAATAAATTCGTTTAGGTTTCGAATTATTAGGCACGCAAATCGGCGTTAAAAACAGTTATTTCCAGGCATACACAGAAGCAGGTCAGGGTGCAGTAGAACGATAGTGCCATGCTTAAAATATGCAGAGGGAGCTTGTTTGGTCTTCATACCCTATGTTGTGTATCTTGTATGACCACGCAAATAGCTGACGTGCTCTTAGAATCGCTTCACTTAAAATGCCCTGGGCCACATTTTTTTAAGAAGGGCAAAATGACCACATAAAGTCTGCGGGAAATGTAGTGATAAAGTATGCCAGCGAATATGATGGAAAACAAAACAATCTGAGAGTAGGTGGGGCAACAATGTGGGACAACAGTGTGGAGCCATAAGTGGTGACGGCGGCCCAGCCACACCCCGTCAGCACTGAGGTCAGACAGTGGCGAGCAAGGGACATTCTGGAGTAACGAGGTGGCAAAAATAACGGCACTAGGCACACAGAGTGGCACATCTGAACCAGTGTGGAGTCCCGCCAGGCAGCGACAGCATGCGGTCAGACAGTGGACAATGACATTCTGGAAGCGGTGGCAAACAATAGTAGTAGACCACAGAGTGGCACAATGACACAGTGTGGCAGGATCGACAAGCGAGCAGCCGCATGCACGGTCGAAGTGGCCCCAATGACATTTGGAAGGTGGCAAAAAGGATAGTAGGCCACAGAGTGGCCACAACGGACCAGAGAGTGGAGGTGCGGCGGCAGGAGCAACGGATAGTGTCAAGATGTGGCACAATGACCTCAGCTGTGCGAGGTCATGGACGTAGCAGCTGAATGAGGTTCAGAGCCGTGCAACAATGGAACACCAGTGTGGAGGTCCGAACCAGCAGCCACAAGCGCAGCATGAGGTTCAAGGCCAGTGGCACAAGTGTCATTTCGGGACGGTGGCAAATACAGCTAGTAGGACACAGAGTCGGCACAATGACCAGAGAGTGGCGGGATGGCGGCAGCCACAGCTGATGAGGTCAGGGAAGACAGTGGCACCAATGACCAAAGTGTGGAGGTGGTTGGCCATTACCCGTCCCTGGTAAAGCTGGTTGGTGGCAAGAGGAGAAACTGTCAGGCGATGTGTGGCAATCAGGGCGGGTGGCAGGCAATCAGAATAGTGGCTGAGGACGGTTATCATTTGACCCCAGGAGCCTCAAGTTCACATCTTGAGTTAGTGAGCGCGTCATGGTGAATCGTGTAGTCTGACGCCTAAGGCCTCATTGGTGATGTGAGGACACATCCTGGTGCCGATCCACTCACCTGATTCCATTTGACAAAGTCACGTCGTTCCACATTTCCCGGGGACACGCGGGTTCTTACCTTGGGTAACGGATGCCAGCCGGCACTTCGAACACTCGCTATGAGCACACACTACTGGACGGGCAGGACCAGTTTCTTCACTGCCAAATCCAGGCAAAGTTTGCGGCCACACATCCAGTTGGTCTGACCCAGGAGTTCAGCGGATTTCTAACTAGCGTGGCAGAGTGCTGTCCAAGTAGGGACCCACCACCTGTTGTTCAGGGACCTGCTCCAGGTCCTGATGCTGCTGCTGCTGGCGACTACCCTCCCTCTATGGCGGTGTGCAGGATGTGCTCACTGTGATCCCGACTTAGGTTTGTGCTGAGTGGAGAGGTCCTGCTCTACCCCCCCACCCCTTTCCTCATGCAGCTGCGGGCCACGGGCTCGGTAGTACGTGTCTAGAGCGACTGAAGAAACCCCTAGTTTCAGAACCTGTAAGAGGAGGGATGATGCGCCCTTAGGCAGCGGTGCCAACTGCCTCCGGAGGATTTTCCCCTATACTTAATTTGAGTTTGTATCTCACCTTACAAGCAGCTGGGAATAAGGCTTCCCTATTTAGACCCGTGGTTAAGAGGGTCCAAAATACGCGGTGGATGAGCCAGAAAGTCATCCATCTGCCGATATGGAGACTATTCGGCTTGTCACTCAGCCAAGGCAATTCTCAGTCCTGCTGTGGGCATCTGCCACAAGAGACTCGAGGGGCTCCCCTGCTCATCTCCACTGTATACTGCCACAGTGCTTGGGGTCATATGCCTTGTCTTCCTACATCATCACATTCTTCATCCCTCCCGCGTCCTCCACTTATGTCACTGGGTAGAAAATCCACTCATTTCACCAAGCAATGCTTCTGCTCCAATGTCCATCTCCTCTCCTCATTTCAGTCCCCACCTGGACTCATGTACGGGCCGCGAGATGAGTAAACAGTCTCCCCGTCCCTCTGCCCAGACAGATTGTTTCAGAATCTGTTCAAGGGACCGGAAGCAGTGGAATGACATTATTCATCCCGAGTTGTCCTGGCGATGACCAAATCACATCGGCCTTCTCGAAATGGCCTCAACAAACGACAGGTGTCAGGCATATGAGCTGCACTGGTGACAACAAAGTTACACAGGAGTACCTCCTGTCGCTAGCTCATCAAAAAATCGTTAATGCTTTCTCTGTTGATTAATAGTCGTCCCCCCATGTGCAGGCTGGAATTCAAGGGTGGAAACATCGCATTATCACGAGTATGTAATGGGGGAGGCCGTTTGCCGCTGCAAGACGCGGAGGGTGTTCTGGCCTTTTTAGGAATGATTAAAGTGCATCTGCACCGTTTCCTGGACATTTCGAAATCTTTGAAAGATTGTGGAAGACTTCAGGAACCTTTTCACAACCAGATTGAACATGTGCGCCATGCAGGGCGCATGGACCATCCCTCCTCAGTGCAACGCGGACACCATGTTCCTCCCATTGTCCGTCACCATGTTCCGATTTGCAGTTGTCGCGGAGAAAGCACCAAAATCGATTTCTTGCTGCATGACGCGGAGCAGTTCCCTCCCCTGTTTGAACTTCGTTCGCCGAGGCAAACCAGGTGTAGAACTGCTTTGACACCGCTGTGCCTACACATGTGGTATGATGGAGCAGACTTGTGGAGGCTGAGATGGTGGTGGTGGTGGAGGAAAAGGAGGCGGACATTGGCGCCAGGGGGCAGCAGTTTGACAAGTGGAGGAGAAAGCGGCGTCTCCTGTCCAAGTTTTTGGGTGTGCCTTGGCAGGAAGCACATTCACCCAGTGGGCCGCAAAGGACATGTACTGGCCCTGACCGTAATTACAGCTCCAGACGTCCGCGCTGCCGTGCACCTTGGAAAAAACCGATAAGCTCAAAGACTGGCCCACTTTCTGTTCTACATATTTATGAAGTGCTGGTACTGCCTTTTTGGAAAAGAAATTACGGTTTGGGAAAACTCCCCATCTCGGCCGGCACAAACCATTAGTTCTCTGAATGGTGCAGATTCCACCATTTGGAAAGGGAGGGACTGCAGTACCAACAACTTGGACGGACACGGTCAGCTTCTGCACCCTAGGATGGTTGGAGCATAATGTTGTCTCTTTTCAATCGCCTTTGCTGAAAAGACTGCTGGCGCCATGAGTAGCGAGGAGAAGGAGCATCTGGACCGAGAGATGTCAAAGAGAAACAGCTCCCCTTCTGCAGGAGGTGGTGGAGCCTTTACTGGCTGAATGGCATGCGTGCCACTGGTGCTGCTGCTGCTGCGGCGGCAGGATGGACCACCAATCTGAGCCACATTTCTCCCAGGCCCCGGATGGTGACGTGCATGTGTTGACGCAGGGCCGTGTTTGCCAACGTTTTGCTCCCTGGCCCGCTTCACTTTCTGCCACAGATTTTACATATACCCATATTCTGCTCCTCTGGTGTCTTAGCAAAGAACTGCCACACTGCCGAGTAGCTGATTTTACCGCCAACGCTCCGCACTGAGTGACTACTGACACCGCGGCCTCGCTGAGCCCCTGTGCCGCTACTTTCTTGGACCTGTGAAGCGGGTTTTCTACCTTATGGCCGCTTGGCTCCCGGCTCGCAATGCTGCTACCCTGCTGACTCACAGCCACACAACCCACTCGCTGGCTGCGCCGCTGCCTGACGCGCAAGCTGACGCCCTCTTCTCCTGACGATGATGAAGCCCTTGCTTCACCCGGCTCCCAAGGGCGGTCGGCTACATCATCATCGATTTGTGTTTCATGCCCACTGCTGTCCTAAATCACCGGTCTTGATATGCAGAGGCTGACCCCTCACAACATGACCCCCCATGCCACTCTCCACATCTATACTTTTGCCGCCTACTGAAAGAAGCAGGGGTTATGGCCCCAATTTCTTTGATGCCAAGTAGCTGCTGACTGTACTCCTCAAATTGTTCATCCTCGCTATATAGTGACGCTGAGCCTAGACCACGTAGTAGATCTCTGGCTGAGGGAACCGGATGGGACAGAGGCGGGTTGAGGACAGATGAGGGCCGCTGACCCGCTCCCGGGCCATACCAACTAAGGTTGTGTCCGACGTTCCCACCGACTTTTGGCTGGGGTTGTCAGATGTCATCTGGGAGGAAGTGGTAGACCTAGTCAACCAATCAAGATCCCTTGAGTCGCTAGCCAGCCACGGCCGATAGATGACAGCGGCAGTTGTGGCCTCACCGAGTGACCCCTGCTGCGACTTTCCCTTGCTTTTGCTGCGCCCTGGGCCTCTCCAGGAATGTTTGTGCTACTCCCACTGCAGGTCAAGAGCCTCCCACCTCTCTGTCTGACATACTGTTTGTTCAAAAATTTTACAGACACTGTTTGATGAAGTTATCTGTATATGATAAATTACACACCCTGTATTTGACTCCAAATGAACCAGTAAACAAGTTGGGTAACCCTTGGATATAAATTGCGCTCCACAAATGGGCAGGAAAAATTGACTTGTATGTGCCGTTTAAAAACTCTGTGTATTTTATAAATGTAAAAGCACAAACAGGCTTAATTAAACCCTTCGGATATGAATTATGCTACAGAATTTCTTCTGTGGCGGTAAAAAAGAAGTTTCTTTTACTGAGTACAACTGCAGAAAAATACTTAGTTAACCCTTGGATGTAAATTGCGCAAAAGAATTGAGCAGCCACAAACTACCAGCTTGTAGCGTGTTACAATGGCGTTTTTTAGCTACACAACAAGAGAAAAAAATTGTAATTAACCTTCGCTTGTGAATTATGCTTTCAGGAAAAATGTATTTTTTGGCGGTGAAAAAGGGCGGTTTCTTTTTGTCACCACAGCCAGCAAAAAACGCTTAATTAACCCCTGAATGTAAATTGTGCAAAAGAATTGAGCAGCCAAAAATGAAGTGGTATTTGTATTGTAAAAACGCTGTTTCTTTAAGTGAATACAACAGAAACAGGCTTAAATCACCCTTGGATATTCAATGTGCAGTGAGCAGATAGCATTAACATGTATATGCAGCTGCACTGGATGCACACTGGACTTCAGATCCAATGCCCCAAAAAATCAGAAAATAGAACGTTAAAGAAGCAGTCTCTGAGACAAGCGAGACACCCACCAAAAATCGCTGTTTTAAAATCAGTTCTTCAGTAAGAGCTATTACAAGCAGCCGCGGCAGCACCTTCTTATCAGTACTGTGAGAGCAGTATGAGCTCCGGGCGTCGCGCCCGGACTTATATAGTGCGGTGACATCACAGAATCCCGCCGGTTCTGATTGGCTACTCTGCACATGTCATGCAGGCTATGCCCTTCTTCCTCCCAGAGTTTCTTTGCCCCATGTAACGCATGTGCTCGCAGCCGTTTTATTAATCAAAAGCACACTTCGTTTACGCGAAGTACCCCAAACTTCGAATTCGTTCCGAACCGAAGTTTTCCTTAAATTCGAAACGAATTTCAGTTCGTTAGAATCGATTCGCCCATCTCTAATTACTGTGTTTGGTGTTAGGTGTCTATTATTGTAATTAGAGATGGGCGAATCGATTCTAACGAACTGAAATTCGTTTGGAATTTCTGGAAAACTTTGATTCTGAACGGAGTCGAAGTTTGGGGTGATTCCGGGTACAAACTTTTTTTAAAATTGATAAAAGGGCTGCAACACAGGCTTACATGGGGCAAAAAAACGGGGGGAAGAAGGGACCCCAAGACATTCAAGAGAACCCAATCGGCCCCGGGCGGGTTTCTGTGAGTCACCGCCTATCAAGGGGGGACGCCTCTGTCCCAAAATGCTCCGTTGTCCCCGGCGTAGCTGCGAGTACCTTACCTAAATCACACAAAAAAATAACTTTTATACACAAAATTTTTTTGGGGGGTGTCACACTTTTTCAGAGATCCCCCTCTTCTTTTTCAAATTTTGATTTGGGGGCTAGGGGAATTAAAATCCGTGTGTGTCCAATTCAGCTGCATATACTTTTTAATGCTACTGGTCATTTCGGAGCACATTAAATATCCAAGAATTATCAAGCATTTTTTTCTGTTTATTCGTTAAAGAAACAGCGTTTTTAAAATACACAACCAGTTAATTTTTTGGTCTCATTTCTTTTGCGCAATTTATATCTAGGGGTTAATTTAAGCATTTTGGCTTTTGTGTCATAAAAAAACGTGTTTTCAAGCCAAAAAAATTTTTTTCCCCTGGTTTTCCCCTATCAAAATTTTTTATCCAAAGGTTAAATTTAAGCGGTTTCTGCTTTTTAAGTCAGTAAAATACACGAAATTTTTTTAACGCCCTACCATTAATTTTTGGCTGCTCATTTTTTTTGCACAATTTAATCCAAGGTTGATTAACATGTTTTCAATTGTTGTAGTAAAAGAAAGGGTGTTTTTAAATCCCAAAGAAGACATTTTTTCCTGCAGAAAAAAATTTTATACCCGAAGGTTTTAATTAAGCATTTTTTCTGCTTTTTTTATCAGTAAAATAACCTTTTTTAACACCTACATACCTTTAATTTTTGGCAGCTCTTTTCTTTTGCGAAAATTTATACCCAAGGGAATTATTGTTTTCTGCTTTTGTGTCATAAAAGAAACGGGTTTTTTTAAACGAAAAGAAAAATTTTTTTCTGTACTAATTTTATTCCAAAGGGTTTAAATTTAAGCCGTTTGAGCTTTTATATTCAGTAAAATACCCAGTGTTTTTAAAGGCACATACAAGTAAGTTTTTCCGGGCCATTTGTGGGCGCAATTTAATCCAAGGGGTCCCCAACTTGTTTTTGGTTTTTATTTGGACAAATACAGGTGTGTATTTATCATAACAGATATTTTCTTTAAAACAGGTCTGAAAATTTTTTGAAAAACAGTATGTCAACAGAGAGGTGGAGGCTTTTAATGCGAGTGCAGTGGCACAAACATTCCTGGAGAGGCCAGGTCACAGCACAGTAAGGGGATGCGCGCAGGTGTGACTCGGAAAGGGCCAAACTTCCGTTCATTTATGGGCCGGGTTTGTTGATCAAAACCCCAAGGGGTTTTTGTTTGGTTTTAGGGCATAAACTTCATCCCAATACATCTGCCCCCTACGGGGGGTTCGCAGATAACACCTAGTTGGCCCGGGCCGGGGAACAGGTCAGGGCCCTCCCCGTCAAAACCCACCTCTGCCCGTTGGGTCCCTCACCAAAAAACTAGTAGTTGCCTGGCTCAGCCCACTATACACGAGGACGAACAATTTGAGCAAATACAGCTATTGGCAACAAAGAGGGGGGCACACTTTCCCCTCTTCTTGCTATTGAATGGAGAGGGGTATGGGGGGGTTTTTTTGGCGAGGGGTAGCCCTGAATCCCAAACCGTTGGGGAGGAAAGCAGTGATGATCAAAAAATCATGAAAATAAACGGGGAGTTTGAATCCATTTCCGTTAACCAGTTTGTCAAATGCCCGTAGGGAAATTGAACTAAAGGAAACCAAAACCCACAGGGAATGTTTTATGGCTTATTTTGCATTCTGTGCCATTGAAAATTGAATTATAAAAAACCCTGAATGGGACAGAACAAAAAAAAGCAAAAGCAAATGCTGCAAAACTGGCTTGTAGAACTTTTCAGAAAGTTTTGGAATCGTATTCCAACTTCAAAAACAAAAACAAGTCTTCTGGATTCCCCGTTCCCCGGTGGAACAAATTCTTCCACACAGATTCAAGTGTTTAAGAAAGCAATTTGGGTAAACGTTCTTTTTTTTCATAAACGGGTAACACGGGTGAAAAAGGGAAAATTTGCTAAAATTACCAGGTGTCCAAATTTGAAAGTGAAATTTTTTTTAGCGCTTTTGTAAGGGAAAACTCCCCACCAACCGCTTCCCAAGACAAAAAATAAATTATACACAAAAAAATTTTTTAGAGCCTAAGAGAGATTTTCCCTTTAAGCCCGTCGTCAATCCGGACCGTCCTCTTGCCTTCCCCCCTTGCCCAAAACCTTCCCCCGCCTGTCCTGCCCACCCCTTCCCCACCCGAGTTTGCCCTTTCTTTTAGTACCATAACCCCTCGCTCCACCGCAAGCAAGCCCACGCAGGGTAGCCCCTTAGACTCCCGCCCAGCAAGTCCATCCCCTTTGCGGCGGGCTCGGGGAAAAAGGGGGACCTACTTAGACCCTGGCTGGCATTGTCACGTTGGGTGGTCCAGTGGAACCACACCACTGTCCTTGAAAACCAAAGCAGGGAAATTACGTTATTCATCCCGTAGCCCCTGGCAACAAAAAATAACGCATGTCCGCAAAAAAAAGGGCCGACAAAGACGGGTGTCACCAGAGCTGCCAGGCCAAATTTTACACAGGGGGGTTACCCTGCGCTTGGATCCAAAAACCATTTAAAAGCCTTTTTCTTTTTGTAGAGTTGTTCCAACAAGGGGCTGGGGAATTTCCCCCCGTTTGGAAAATTTTTCATACAGCCAAGTTGGGGGGGGCCATCTGCCGCTGCAGCTTAAAGGGGGGTGTGTTGGGGGTGCAAGAACAGCTGCAAAGTTTCTACTCTTTATAAAGTCTTTCAGATGGTGTAAGACTTGAACAACCTATTTAGCATTTCCTCTCGGTGTGACTTCGTCGCCCAGGGGGATACCCCGTCCACTTGGACATCAAAAACTCGTAATGGCCTTTCCGTTCATCAATTTCCCCCGTTCAATAAAATTTTTCCCTGTTAAAATATTTTTCCTGTTCATCAATTTTCCCCCGTTCATCAGTTTTCCCGTCTCCCTTTACCCAACCCTTTTGGTACTTACCTAACCTCAAAACTCCGCCGCCTGCCTACCTGTTTCTTGACCTTTAACTACGAGTTTCATTTACATTTTGGTACCCGCTGGCATGGGGTGCCCCGCAAGCTAGTTGTCCCGGGGAAGCGACCTGGTAAGACTCCCCCCACAGAAAGTCCATCTGCCTTAGGCGGGCTCTGGTGAAAACCGGACCTACTTAACCCCGCTCCCTGGCGTGGCCCTCCACCCGCCTGCGGTGGGCCCAAAGGGGCCCCTACCCGTGTGTTACAATGCAGAATGAATCCAAGTTTTTTTGGCCCCTTTTGAATGGGGCATATCCACCGTTGAAAAAGGGGGGACTGCAGTACCACCAATTGGACAGCAACCGTCAGCTTCTGCACTTAAGATGCTAGACCTACTGCTGTCTCTTGTCAATCGTCTCGTGAACGACTGCGGGCACCATAGTCCGAGGGGCAAGGGGTTTTTGGGCCAGTAAATGAGTAATAGACAGGGAGTTGTCTTCGGAGAGGGGGGAAGCCTTTACGCCGAAATAGGAGGGCGTGCCACTGGGGGGCACTGTTGGATAGGAGGACCACCACATCTAAAAAATGATGGTGACACTGCATGATGTAAGCGGCTTGGTCCAACTTAGGCCCTGGTCACGCTTTTTCTTTCTGCCACAGAATTCTACAATAGTTATTTTCAACTGCCCCATGGTTCTCGCAAAAAACGCAAACCACCAAAAAACTCCGCACGACTGAAAGTTCCCGCCGCTGACCCATGGGCCCCTTGCCGCTAATTTCGGGACCTCAATTTGGGTGTTAAAATCATGGCCATTTTTGGCCCAACCCAGCACCTGCTCCCCCCTGCTGACGCCCCGGGACACTTCCAAATGAAAATGAACCCTTTTACACGTTGGGCTGGTCCTGATGCACACATGGCTTTCAAAACCCCCGTGTCTGTGCCACCCAACTTTACATCTCCGGGCCCCAAAATTTTAAATCCACTGTCCCAAAACCCAATTGTCGTCGTCCCAAAACCCCTCTCCCCCCGTCTCCTAAAACTTAATTAGAAAACGGAAAGCTTCCAGGGCCGGGCAAGAGTATCGAGGGGAGGCACAACGTAGGGGCCCCTTCATCCCGGGAGAAAAGGGGCACAAGGGGCTAGATGGGGGTAAATTTTTCCATTTTTGGGCCTTTAGTCCTTGTTTAACTAGGGCACCAAATACCTTTCCCGCCTTTCTTGCTTTCACCAGCTCCCAATGCGACGGGGTACTCGATTTGTGTTTGCTTTTCACCGCCGTCACCTCAAAAGTGTCCGTATAAACCCGACCGTCGCAAAAATAACCCCCCGACTCTTGGCTGGGGTTTTCAATGCAACTGGGAGAAAGGTAAAACCAATGTGTGGGCAACACATGGGCCCGGTAGATGACACCGGGTGCTTTTGGGCCCAGAGGGGCTCCTGCTGTGACTCCCCTTACTGTGCTCGATCTGTGGCAGCTTGGAACCTATTCTGTGTTTTTTTACGCTATCCAGAAAACTAAGACTCACTCATTTCTTTAAAAGCTTTTTTTTAATGTTACCTTTTAAAAGGGTGCATCCCCTTCAGTTTTTTTGTCATTTTGCCCTCGTAAGGCCCGGGAATTTTGAGGAAGTATCTAATAGCGGCGGCAGTCAGTTGGTGATATTAAAAAAAAGCTTTTTATGAAACCCCAAAACCCAAATCCTCTGCAATTTAACTGGGCCCGTTTCACGCACTCTACAGGCTCTGTGCAGCCAGAAAAAGTGTTTTTAACACAATTTCGTCCCCGAAGTAATTCGGAACGAAACAATTTTGTTGGAAAAATTGGCGAAGTCGGCAACCGAATTTTTTAGAAATTCCCCCATCCTAAATTGTAATCCATTGGCCTTCGGAATTACAGTTGTTCAAAAATTAAAACCCCCCAAAAGAATGTTTTCTTTTTGGCCCTTTTTCAAGAAATAAAAAGATAAAAAAAAAACTTTTTTTCCATTCATGGTTTGGTTGGGGGAAAGCCTTTTTTGTCAAATACCCGTGTTTTTCTTATTTAATCATGATAACAACCAAAAAAAATGCAAATGACCCTGTCTAAAGTTCTACCCTGATGATTTTGATCTGAAACATGCACAGAATTGGCACAAATGGGTATGATTGGGCCACTAAAGGTAACATCCTCACCTGTTACCTGTTTGCTTGTAATCAGTGTCTGTGCATAGAAGCTAAGTGAGTTTCTGGGATCCAGACAGGCTCTTGCATCTTTCATCCAACCACTAATGTTTCTGGATTGTGATTCATGGGGAAAACAAAAGAATTGTCAACGGATCTATGGGAAAAGGTAGTTGAACTGTATAAAACGGAAAGGGGCCAAAAAGAAAATCCCAAAGGATTGATAATGTCAGTCAGCAATGTTCAAACTGTGATTAAGAATTGGAAAATCGAGGGCTCTGTGAAAACCAAACCACGGTCAATTTCAGCCATAACTGCCAGGAAAGTTGTTCAGGATGCAAAGAAAAACCCACAAATAACATCAGCTGAAATATAGGACTCTCTGAAAACTAGCGGTGTGGCTGTTTCAAGATGCACAATAAGGAGGCACTTGAAATAAAATGAGCTGCATGGTCCGGTTACCAGAAGACAGTCATTACTGTGCAAATGCCACAAAGTATCTCGTCTACAATATGGCAAAAGCACAGAGACAAGCCTCAAAACTTATGCAACAAGGTAATTTGGAGAGATGAGACCAAAATCGAACTTTTTGGCTACAACCATAAACGTTACATTTGGAGAGATATCAACAAGGCCTATGGTGAAAGGAATACCATTCCTACTGTAAAGCACGGAGGTGGATCGCTGATGTTTTGGGGATGTGTGAGCTACAAAGGCACTATAAACTTGGTCAAAGTTTAACCCCTTAAGGACCCTGGACATCCATAAGGGGATTTGCAGGGGAATCGCTCCGCGACCCCCGCTAACAACCGGCCGTTACAGTGCGAACAGGCAGAGTCGCCCGCCTGCGCTGTTTAACCCATCAGACACCGCGGCAAAGATGGCCGCGTGTCTGAATGAATGACGATCGGTGCGCATAGCTGCAACGATCTGACCCCCGGACATGGCAGTGGGGAGCCTTGGGAAGGATCCTGTCACTTCCATGTCCTGGTTTGCCCCACTTCCGTCCGCAGACAGGAAGTGGGGAAACCGCCATCTTGGTACAGTCTAGTGCATTGCCTATGCAATGCATTAGACTGTATTGACAATTGTCCCACCTAGTGGTCAAGCACCATAGGTGGACTCATTGTTAAAGTAAAAAAAAAAATAAATAAAGTTTTACAGTACAAAAAAAAAGTATTAAAAGTTGAAATCACCTCCTTTCCCCATTTTACAAATAAAAACAATAATATAATAAAAAAGTTACACATATTTGGTATCACCGCATCCGAAAAAGTCAGATCTATAAAAATAGAACATCATTTTACCTATGCGCTGAACACCGTAGAAGAAAAAAAATTCCAAACGCCAAAATTGCGTTTTTTAGTCATTTTATGTTACTTAAAAAATGAAATAAAATTGATCAGAAAAGTCGCATGCATTCCAATCTGCCAGAGATAAAAAGTACAATTCAGCCCGCAAAAAATGAATCCTCACTGACGTCCGTAGGTGTTAGTACAAAAAAGTTATTGGTCGCACAAACTGGCGCCGCAGCGCAAATTTCAAAAATAGAAAAAGTTTGGAATTTTTTACGGTACCAAAACATAAGGTAAACCCTACATGTTTGTTATTGCTGAATGCGCATCAACCTGTAGAATACAGATAATACATTGAATTGACCGAAGATTGAACACCGTAAAAGCAAAACCCCCGCAAACATGGTGAAAATAAGGTTTTTTTCACAATTTTTTTAGCGGTTTCCCCCAGTTTTGGTCAATAGAATAGTAAAATACACCTTTAAGAAATTTACATTTTTGGGTCCGGGCAAAAAAAAGCCTCATTGGTTTAGGTGGGGGAAAAAAATGAAAAAGTTATGGCTCTGGGAAGGGCGAGGGGGGAAAAAGGGAACGTTTTTTCAACAAAAAAAAACCTCCGGGTCCTTAAGGGGAAAAAGGAAAGTTTAATTGAAGCAGTTACCCAGCAAATACTGGGGGAAAAATTTTAACACCATCCAACAAAGAATTTTTGCTTTGGGAAAACTTGGGTTTCCAACTGACAACGACCCAAAACCCCAAAAAGGGCCAGGGTCAATTTTCCCATAGCTTACAGCAAAACAAAGTTAAATTTTGGGGGTTTTGTGACCCCCAAAAACCTGCTTTGGCCCACCCAGATTTAAAAAGGCCGCAAAAAGGACCCTTTCAACCCCCAAAATTTTATTTTAACTGGCCCCAAAAACCCTATATTTTTTTCCGTCCCGCAGTTTTGACCAAAAAACCTTCTGACCCCCAATTTTAAAAAAAAAGTGCCAGAAAAAGGAGTCTTTCAACCCCCAAATTTTAGTTGCCCTTTGGCCCCAATACTGTCCCGTCCGGGGCAAAAAAAAATGCCCTTTAAAAACCTTTTCTGCCCCCCAGATTCCAAAGTGCCGGAAAAAGGGGGTTTTTCCAACCCCCCCCCATTTAGTTTGAACTGGACATTGACAAAACTGTCCTGTGCCACAGCATGAAAAAGGGGCCCCAAGAGTTACAGTGGGTGCGGTGGGGGCCCCCGGGCGGGAGTCCGTAAATCTATTAAACCCCGGTTTTAAAATTTGCCCGTTTGACCAGCAACAAAAAACTGTCGTGCTAAAGGAAAGAGTGCGGAAGCAAAAAGATGAGAACTCCACCCCTTATGGGGTACACAGTCAAGCCCAAGGTGGAGCGCTTGCCCCTCCGTTTGAGTGCGGCCCAATTGACCCTTTCACTTTGGAAAATACTGGGGTTTAACGCTCTCCTGGGTTTAACCCAAATTTTGCCCTTTTGTTCCCGGGGGGGGAACTTTTCCCTCTTTTTAAACTGAACGGGGCCAAGGAGGAGGGTCCCCCTTTAATTTTGTTACTTGTCGTGGTTTGGGTTTTTCTCCTTTACTCCATGTCCTTTGAAAAACCCCAACATCTGGTCAATTTTTTCCGGGTACCCCCCCTTGTAAAATTTTCGGGGGAATTTTTTTTTTAAACCAGTTTATTTTGTAATGCAATTTTTTTTGGGTAGTTTAATTCAGAAAACAAATTTTTTTAAAATGGGAGGGAAAAGCCCACCATTTTCTTTTTTCTCTTTTTTTCATTTATTAAAGGGGTTTGTTAAACAGGATTGTTTGGCAAATTTTAAAATATCTTCCCAAAAACAAGTAAATTTGCAATATGTTCCTTTAAACAGTGTCCTCCCTATTCCTGTTTTCCTGCATCACCATCCCCCTTGAGCCACTCTTGCCCAATTGTGAAAAAAATTTCTGTTAAAAACAAAATTTTTTTAAAAAAGGAAACCTTTTATTAGCTGCATGTCACAGCAAAAATGCCCCCAAAAATTCAAAAAAGACCCTTAACCCATTTTTGAAAAATTTGGGGAAGAACAAATGTTTTGGTTAGAAACAAAAATTTTTTTTAGAAAAACCTGTAGTAACTGAATTTTAAACCAAGAAAAAAGCCCCCAAAAATTTCAAAAAAGGCCCATGACCACTTTTACAATTGTGAAGAAAAAAATGTCTGTTTAAAGAAAAAACTTTTTTTAAAAATTAGGACCTTTGTATTGCTGCATTTAAAAGTAAAAAGCCCCCAAAGATTAAAAGCATGACCCTTGAGCCACTT